>JAHBCN010002359.1:195931-281406 GCA_019359885.1 Listronotus oregonensis
GTCGTTCCCCAATGACCTTTATCACTAGTGCCTAGACTGTGAAAGCTTAATACTTGTGAAGGTTTTCCCCCTCCAAATCTTTTAAATTTTTAAGTCACAAACGATCCAGAAAAAATCATTCACATAAATAAAGCAATTTTTAGATTTTTTGGCTAATTCTTAAACTAGCTTTTTTCTGTAATTCCATCTACAGTGCTTTAACCTGGACTTTAAACAGTTTTTTTTTAATTTACTTACTTATCTATATTGTAAGGTGTTTTTACAGTTTAAAAGGTTTTTTTGCTGAAATTCTTCTTACATTTTTTTAAAGGTACAGTGACGGAAATAAAATTTCGTACACTTAGGTTAACATTTTATGTCAATTTTGAATATTTTGGTAAACTTGGCTTTTTACCTTTTTCTCACCTTAATTAATATTCAATAAAATACATGACTCCAAAATAAATATATAGTTTATTTTATTAATTTAAAGAAAAAACATTTCTAAATATTTCAAAGCGGCACCATTTTTTTCCACTAATAAGTTTAAACGTGTGGGCATTGATGCAATCAGCATTTGTGCATGGTGAACATTGTAATTAATCCAGGTTTCTTCAATTTTATTCCACAAATCATCACTGTTTTATGGATGGAAATCATTGTTCTTTTAATTTCCTTTACGATATATCCCCAAACTTTTTTCGATTGGATTGATATCAGGGCTTCTTGAGGGCCAAGGTAACAATGAAATGTTATTTTCCAGTAGCCAGTCCGAAATTCTCCTTGCTGTATGGACGGGGCAGTTGTCATGCTGGTATATAAAATTTTCTTGTTCAAATATATTGTTTCCCGTGGAACATAACAATTTGGAGTATGTGTATATAAGCTTGACTATTAAATCTTTCTCGAATACGGTTGCATATGTCTAGCCCTCTGAAGACATATACCCCCATACATTAACAGAAAATCTTCCACTTGTTTTAACATGTTGGGTATATCTTTCTTCGTACCGTGTATTTTGCGGCCTATACACTCTAATCTACCCGCTATAATAAGATTGAAAAATCTTCCCATCGGTAAATACTACCCTTTCCCAAAAATCCATACCTTGCGGTAAATATTCCAGTGCAAACCCCATTCTTTGCTCTTTATTCATATCGGTCAAAAATGGCTTTTTAGCAGCTACACTGCTTCTCAATTCCGAATTTTTCCTAATACGATTTCTGCCGTTCTTACTGTCCCAGGAAAATTAGTTTGGTTGTGTGCTTTCTACAGCTGTCTGAAATGGATTGTTTCGCAAAAAATCTATCAGATCATTATCTTGATTTTTTTGTTTGAAATTTTTCTTCTACACTTCCAGCCCTTCTCTCCAATGATCCTGTATTTTCCCATTTAGTTCTGAGGCTTTGAATAGTGCTTCTTGGTTTCCCAACTTGCTGAGCTATTCTTCTCAGAGTAACACCTTCTTCGAATAGAGTAATTACCCCGCCTTCTCTAGTTCATTCATTTTCCAAAAATTAAAAAAAGTAAAATAATATAATTTTTTAAATGTGTGACAGATAACAAAGTAAGGTATATTTCCAGGTGATCCAGGTACCAAAAAACCAACATCACACTGGGAAAAATTAGGTTTACGAGATTTTAATTCCGTCACTGTACATACGGCTTACGATATATCATTTAAAAGCTCATATTTCAAACAGTATGCTCCTTTATTTTGGCACGATTCTGTCAAGTTATTTGAAAATGTGACCAACCATATTTTGCAATTCAATAAGGTCTTTTTCACTGAGCGACATTTTTAGTTTATATTTAAAGAGTAAAACAAATTATAAAATAATACCACGTAATAAAATATCAGAAAATTTTCATAAACTTTAAAAAGTACATTTAAAAAAAAGATTAAAACTAATTTTTTATAAATTAATATCACGTAATAATATAAATAACAGCAAATAAACTTCAAGAAAAGTGCAATTATAAAAAATAAGACAAATTATAAAATAATACCACGTAATTTTAACAAAAAATAGACTTATATAATAATACTAGCTGCAAAACCCGGCGTTGCCCGGCTCGAAATACATCGCACGCTTAATGTAGTATTTCGCACCCTAGATACAAAAATAACCATTTTACCTGTTTGTCTGCATAGCACTGCTAAAACTATGGTTAGACTTTGTTGATCCTATATTTTGTTTCCTGAAAATTAATTTTTGTATTTTACTTATAGTATTAATAGTAGTCGAAAAATCATAATTATAAATGGGTTTCCAAATGTCCGGATTTATTAACCATGTCCGGACTTTGTCAGGACTCGTAAATGCGCCCCGGATTTTGAATATTTCGAGCACTGCAGCGCAGCCGTCCCGCGTTGCCTGTATTTTGTTCAGTAAGTAGTTTTACTTTTTAGTTTGTCTAATTTCTACAACCATTTCAGTTAGGAAAAAAAAAAAGCAGAAAAATTTTGTGCACGCGTTTCACAATCGCTGCTATTTATCCTAGGATCTGATGGACCGTCCGGACATTACTCTATTAAATAATATCCTACTTACCGTTTTTTCATAGCAAGTCGACTTATTAACAGACATAATCGTTTTGTACCACATTCATTTTCTATATTTTTAGTCCGTCCCATCTTCAAAAGGCAAATCAAATTAACAGGCACGCTAATAATAACAAATATTATTTTAATCTGCTAAAAATAGACATGAAAATCGCTTCCCATGCCACCTGCTACCACGTCGACATCCTATGGGGGTTGCTGCGTTGCCAAGATGTTTTAAAAATCTAAAGGTTTCGTTTTTTTTTCAAAATTTATTAATTACGGAAATTTAAAAAGTTTGACAAAAAACTAGGGGTTTATTTTAAAATTTTGGTATCTTCAAAAATTTAAATGGGGAAAATGGTAAACAATGGGGGAAAGTATTTAAAAAAAATAAATATTACACAATAACAAAACCAAAATTTTTTTTTTTAAATTGGTACTTCTCAATACCTTTCCCTCATTTGTCGATATAATTAGAATATATTTCCAAAATTTTGTTTAATTTCGTTCGTTAGTTTTGGTGCCATTCTTTAAAACAAAATAGCTTGTAAACAGCAGGTATGAATCCTCTTAACAGTACATCAGTATTACAAGGTTCCAACGCCCTGATTTTTAGTTTTTTTTTTTTATATAAATTTGCAGACTTTATTAACAAAAATATTGGCAAATATTTCTATACCCCAGAAAAAGTGTTATCTTTGTTTAACGGAACAATATTTAGCATTTTTATAATAGTAGGCAACAGCTGACCTAGAACATTATAAGTAATGAAAAAAACGTAATTTTTATTGCCACAGCAGCAACATTTACCTTTTTAATTTTATGAGTATAGCAGGATATTATTTAAATTAAATTTGCCGGAATGAAAAACTAAAACATGAAATTTAGCACATTATCGTATCACAGATGTTTTTATCAATAATAGTATGCAATAATATTCTTTTATTAAGCTTTCATTTTTTTTAGATTTTTGTCCAAATACCAAATAATTAAGCAAAATTATGAAAATGAAATCTAAATAAAAACATAAATGTGAAAAAGGGATAATTTCTGGTTTTCTCCACTTTATATTTTTTTATAAAATAATGCAAAACACGGTCAATTATTATTTTAAACAATAAAAAAATACAAATTTTTTACAGGCAACACAAATATATATATTGATTATTCTGTTTCATTAAAATTTTTGTTACAGGACACTCTGCGGGATGTGGTATTAACGATGACGTCATACAGTGGATGGAAAAAATTCAGTATTCATCAGAGCCCGACTTACCTTCCAGTCAACAACCAGATTCAATCCATAAATCGAAAAAACGTAAAAAAGTTGAACTTAGTAACCCAAATAATATAAAAAAAGATAACGGCAGCGAATCTCTTAGCAAAGATAAAGACAGTAATAATAAATATAAACAACCAAAACCACCTCCAAACTACGAAGAAAGTTTTAGCAAATACTCGAAAGAAGCCAACGAAGGATACGAAAGACATAAAAGAGCAACAAGAAGAGATGAAAATAAGAATACCTGTTCTTTATATATACAGACTGATCCTCTCATTTGGAGGCACATAAGGGAAGGATTTCCAGAAGTAAGTCTTTTCAGTTATATGTTCAAATGATAAAAAGATTTAGCATTACCGACAAACTTCAGTTCTAAATAAATTTCACATTATTATTTTTTTAAATGATTACGGCTCGCAATAGAGCAACACCAAGTTTTATTTTCACATGCTGCTTGTGCAAGTCTGCCTTGTTATATAAGTATTTGCCGTTTGGCCTGCTATGTTTATCTAATGATAATATTGCTGAAACAATTATAAGGATTTTTAAAAATGTTTGTAATATACAGTGACTAACGTTTCCATAAAAGTTTGTCCACGCATCTGATTAGCTGCGCTTTAACAATTAATTAATTACTTTAATTCACTAAAAAATTATTTCGATTTGGAAATTTCCGTGTTTCTTTTTGCGACACTATGGACGAGGTGAGAAAAAAAACCGCTTAACAAAAGATCGTACCATTTAATTTTAGACCATTTTCAAACTGCTGTAACTTTTTTAAAAATTAACTTTTTTGAATATCAAAAAGGGAAAAGTTAAACCCGCGTTTCTACTACTTTAAGCGTATTGCATTTAGTTTTAGTAAGATGAATATTATCATGATCTACAGGGTGATCAATAGAGTGCTGCGAAAAAACAAAAAATTCGAGTGTGTCCCATTTCAGTGGTAATTTTTTTTGGTCGTTATAATCTGGGTTGTTACCAAGGTCATATTAATATCTCTAGATGTTTATGCCAGTTTTTGAATTGAGGACCTCTGGCTTGCGATACACTTTTAAACGTCAAATTTTGGTAATCAATTCTTTTAAAAAGCTATAACTGGAAAATGTTTTGACGGTTTCAACGTAATAGATATTGATATGACATATGACCTTGGTAACAACCCAGATTTTAACGACCAAAAAAAATTAGCACTGAAATGGGACACACTCGAATTTTTTTTTTGCAGCACTCTATTGATCACCCTGTACATCATGATAATATTCATCTTACTAAAACTAAATGCAATACGCTTAAAGTAGAAGAAACACGGTTTTAAACTTCGTTTTAGATGTTCAAAAAGTTAATTTTTAAAAAAATTACAGCAGTTTGAAAATGGGTTTGAAAATTAAATAGTACGATATTTTTGTTAAGCAGTTTATTAGAATGCCAACAGCACAATAAAGTGTGCAAATTTTTTTTTCTATATGGGCATTGCTAATTTATTTTGCATTTTGCGATTTTCGCGTCCGCAAACGGTTATTCGATACGGTGTTGTATTGTAGATTAAAGAAATTTGACAATGCATCTTAAAAACAATGAAATTTACTTAAGTTCCTTGTTTTAAATAACGTCCTTTGGGGCGTTTCAAAAGGTGGTAATTGTCTAGAAAGTGGCTATAACTACCAAATTTGGTTTACGGGACTTTTTTGGGGCGCTAAAAATCAAACTAACCTAATTTACACTATTACTTCTTCTTTTTGTACAGAATACTTGATTTTTACACTAAATTGGAACACAATAGTCTATAAACACCTTTTAAAAACTTATTTTTCATTTAATTCCAAAAATTCACTTTCAAATGCTGCAACCATGTATACAATAGGGACTTTTTAAGGAAACATGGCCGCCCCGTTTGAAAGTGATATTTGGCAATTTATTAAAAAAAAAGATAAAAAATGAACAAAAAAAAATTAAAAGGTGTTTATAAAACATTGTGTGTCACTGTAGTGTAAAAATCAAGAATTGTGTACAAAAAGAAGGGGGAATATAGTGTAAATGAGGTTACTTTGATTTTCAAGTTTTATTATAGATATCTCGAAAACGAAACGTTTCCGCCAAATATTTTTTCAGATTCGTGATCAGCGCCCTAAAAAACCCCGTATACCAAATTTGGTCAAAATCGGAGTTGCGGCCACTTTTTAGACAATTATTCAAGAGGTTACACACTACCTTATTTTTTCCTGTAAAAGTTAAATTAATTTGCTTTTTACTTATCATAACCATTTGCTAAAATTTAAAAATAAGCAATTGCAAAATATTGGACTTTACAAATATGTTTTTAGGTTAAATAATTAGAAGTTAGGATTATTTAATTTGGTTTTATAATTTATTGGAATACATTACCTTAGTTTTTTCTCATTCCGACGACCATTATGCACTGTTCTTGCATAAGTATTCTTCCAAACTCTACGGTTCTTTTTCACATTAGTATAAACCGTAACAGAACTTTTAGCAAAGCTCAGTTGTAATTTAGTCTCCTACTGGTATTTTTAAGATGGTGACAACTAAACCTTGATCGTAGTAGCTTTCCAAAGTTAACAAAAGGTACATACAAAAGGCGATTCGTAATTTTAAGCGGGGTGTCACGGAACAATAATAAAAATTCGACAATTTGTCTCGGCGAATTAGGCATGAAACTAAAACTGAAAATTAATTGGAAAATAACACTAGTTCTTATCAGGGAAAAAATGATTTAGTGCGATATTTTAGAATTAACAAAAAATACAAAAAATGGAAATCTATGGTAATTACATTAATAAATAAAAAATTAAATTTTATTTATAAATGACTAACACGGATTACTGAAATAAAATGTAAAATTTATTTTATACTGAGTCTCTTGTCAAAATTAAATCTTTTTCATTATTTATTAATTCAGTTAAATAAATTGAATAGCTATAGAGTTCAGCTTGGGTGTATTTCAATTATGGCCTTAATTTATTTTCCAATAATAAAGGTCTGATCGTAAAGCTGTGCAAATATAAAATAATCCTATTTTAAAACATATATGTCCCCATACTTAGCACTTCCTTTTTGGAAAAATGAAAAAAAAAATGTGCTGTTTTGTGCTGTTCTTGTGCTATTCTGTGCCGTTAACAAAAACTTTTTTATGCATTTTTTCCTGAGATATAATAATAGACAAAATAGGGGTAGTTTTTCGTACCTACTTAGCACTCATTTTGTACCACAAATAAAAAAAGTACCGTGTTGTATTGTGCTCAACTTGTTCTATCATGTGCTATTAATAAAAAGAAATAATGAGAAGAACCACTAAAAAAGCCATTTTTTCAACTGACTTAGCACTGCCATTTTGCATAGTAGCGAATTAAACTGTTGTGCTGTGTTGTGTTCAACTTGTTCCATCAAGTGCCGTTGATAAAAATTTTGAAAAATTATTAGAAACATTTTCTTAGAAAAAAAAAACAGATGTGAACAGAGATTAAAAAAAAATCACATTTTAATATAAAACATATGCACTAGTAAGACATTTTTAAAAGACATGATATATGTAGTTTCTATTATACATATTACGGGGAAACTCAGGACTAGGGTTCATTCCCGGGAATTCTCGGCTCGAGAATTCCCGGGAAATCGTTGGGCTTTGTTCCCGGGAAATCAAGCTCGAGAAAACTCGAGAACTCGAGAAATCATATTTGAGTCTATGAAATTATAAAATAAAACTATTTGCGTTTGCCGTTTGTTTCAAACGCGCGGGGGCGGGCGGCACGGGCCAAAGCGCAGTGGTACCCTTTGATCTCGCCGATCGCGCGGGCAAGCGCTCTGGCGGCGTCGTTTTGTACATAATACAATACAGTAGGTAATACACCAGTAATGCCAACCTAGGAAATTATTCCCTAGTTCTAGGGTTTTTTCCTACAATAGGGAAAAAGGGAATTTTATCTAATATCTAGGGAATTTTCAACTTTGGATTGTTTTCAGTTCAATTTATAGAATTTCAGTCAATTTTTAATTTTAATATTAAATGGACTACTAATGACAAGTACCTATTAAATCCTTATCCCTGGGTTATGGTTTGACCATCGTATCTTTTAAAAAATTGCTTCTTGTTGCGCTGTTTAATCAAATAGGGTTAATTCGTGGTATCGGGTTTCGGGGAATTACAGATCAACTGCTATTTTAGCATCTCTCTGCATGTTGTTGCCCTTTCGTATTTTGTGGTTGTTGCCCACAAAATACTAAAAAAAAGAAATGTCAAGTTCGTGTATTTGTTGCCCCACAGTAATGCCGAGACTGAGCGAGTATTTTCAGTCGTTACCGACGTTAAAAATAAAAAGCAAATTAATTATCCGGTGAGGCATTAAATGCAGTGTGTTTAATTCGTCTTTCTAGTGAAAACTCTGCCAAAATTATTCATTAAATGAAAAGCATTTAAGTTTTTATGAAAAAGGATAACCTTTATTAAAAAAAGATTGATTTTAAAAATTTTTTAGAGTTTTTTTTTTGTTTAGAAACTTTTATTTTTGTTAATTCATTTTGCTATCTATGTCCATTGATACCATGAGATTTTATTTTTATGTATTTTTTGAACTTTTCTGACAATAAAGTAAATTATTTTTCTATTTAATTTTGATCTGGGAATTTAGGTTTTTTTCACAGAAAATTGGGAATTTTCAGCAGGGTTGGAACACTGTAATACACACGTTCATTAGTGTTTCGACTCTAGCTGAGTTCAGACGGTTTACAAAGTGTAGTACATGCAATTTGTAAATTTCTCGACAACCCGAGAAGTCCCGAGAAATTAGCCTCGAGAATTCTCGAGACCCGAGAAATTGATAAGCTCGAGAAATCATGAACCCTACTCAGGACCTATATAACATTCGGCTCTAGCCGTAATTTTTTCTTAACATTTCCTGCAATGAATTGTCTTAAAGGCGTGCGTAATCTTTAGTTGTTTTTATTTAGTAAAATATATTAAACGCAAAATTCGCCTCTTTTTCAGTATGTTATAGCGACCAATGTAAAAAGATAAAAATATCTTACAGTTATCAATTTACTCGAAACTAAAAACCAAGGTAATCATTATAATTTGTTTTTGATTTTTTTTTAAATTATCCTCATTTAGGGGTTGAAAATTCTCGAAAAATGAAATAAGTTACATTATATCGATATTATTTATTTATTAATATACGGGAAACCCCATTAAAGAATTAAAAATACAGATTTAAAAAATATCTATAAAAAGTTAACATTCCACAAATTCACAAATAGATAAATTCTGAGCATAAATCTATAAAATATACATACATATAATCTTCAAACATAAATTAACAAAACAATAAAAATATTAACAATTTAAACCTTTAATAAAATAAAACAGCCCAAATATATTCTTCTTAAATATATTTAGTGTGCCCCCAAAGGGTCCAGAGATGGATGTTAAGTATTTTAAGGTTCTGGTCATAGGACAATATTTCAAATAATTTATGGCATGAAATTTAACTTCAAAAATGTCATTCCTTCTCAACAAGCGATCAGTTACTTTTATACAGATCTGCTCCAGTAATGCTGGACAATTAATATACCCATTCAACAATTTATAGACAAAGACGGTATTATTAATTATTTTCCTTTCTCTTAGGGTGTTTAAAGATGATTCTTTATGTACATGTTCAAATCAATATTAACAAAACTTTAAAAACTTTTTCGGCACTCTTTTGATGTTGTCTATATAAACATTATAATATGCGGACCATACGATGGACGCATACTCCAGTAGAGATCTTACAAGGTAGCAAGGTAGCAATAAACAGTTTTCAAGGAAGACAAAGACGAGTCTCGGGCCAGTTTAAAAATAAAACCCATCAACATCGATGTCCTAGAAACAACCAAAGAACAATGATCCCGAAAAGGAAACTTATCATCAAGAATTACCCCAAGATCCCTGACACTAGACAAAAGTGACAGTTCTTGCCCACCAATATGATAACGAGTACTGATTCTCATTCGATTTCTGTAAAACTAATATATTTACATTTACTGGTGTTTAGTGACAGATAGTAATCCTATACTAACTGACTTTAAAAAAGAGGTTGTCAGATCGACACGTATATGTATGTAATATTATTGGAACTGCAAAAATTTATATATGATAATCTATTAAGGCTTTCAACCAAATATACAAAATTTTAATAGGTGTATGTATGTATGTATGTATGTATGTATGTATGTATGTTTGTCTACAGATTTCTCCGAAACGATTAATAGGATTGTGCCCATTATTTTTTTATTGGCTTACATTTACTTCAACTTAGGAAACAGTAAAGGTTTCATTAAAATCGGTTTAGTAATTTTGATGACATCTATTAATACCTGTAAGTGTAACGGCCTGACCTATCTCTCGCTCCGCGTGCTGATATTCGTCGACAGCTCTGCTAATATTGAAAAGGTCCCGCCGACCAATATCAGCACGCTGAGCGGGAGCTAAAGGTTATACTCCTGTTTTCTTTCTCACACGCTTGTTCTCCCAACCAAGCGGTAAGGCTGCCACCAGTAGGTATATTCTCGAAGATAGTACTAAGAAACGTCATTTTATACCATCTTACTTTATACCAAAAAACATTAAAACCTACGTTTTCAATAAATTTAGGAAACATCAATATTTCCTAAAATTTTTACGCACTCTTGTGGCTAAACCGATTATTCCCAAAGTGGTCTATATCAACCCATTTTTACGCACTCTTGTGGCTAAACCGATTATTCCCAAAGTGGTCTATATCAACCCATAGAGGTTGACTAGGACCTGCAAGGGATCTATTTCAGCTGTCAAAAGTACATTTATAGTTCGTGAATTTCTAAAATTTAATTAAGCTACCTAAAATTAAAAAAAAAACATGGCAAGTGATCCACTTGACAAAAAGTTTGAAGACCTCTGATCTAAACGAAGCAGTTTCAGATACAATGAAGTTGATTTATATCGATCTATTTAATATATTTCGTTTATACTCTAAAACAGCCCGGAACGACATCTTAGGTGTTTCTTTTATTATCCCGTATATTTATTAAATACAAATAAAGTAAATATAAAAATTTCCACCGACCTAATTCTATAACAATGGCAATTGTGAGTTTCATGAAAAATTAGCATTTCGTCCTAACGATTTATGCATACAAAGGAAGTCGTTCATTAATTATAAAATAAAACAAATGCCAGTTAAAATAGGGAAAATCAGTTTAGACCAAACAAAAGATGCTTTTGTGCAATTTTGCAGTAAAATAAAATAATGGTAACGAATATACGATTGCTGTAATCGTGTTAATAAATAATGAATTAAATTTTATTATTAATGAATGAACCGGATTACTGGAGCAAAATATGACACGAAATTTATTTTAAAATTGTCAGTTTTATTATTCATAAATTTGATAAAATTGAGTTCATTGCTTTACCAATGGTAGCATTAAAGATAAATTATGTTCTTTGTTCGTTACCTACTGGAGTCACTCCAAAGTTTTTTGATAAAATAATCAACTTGATTTAATAATGATTTTCAGTATAGGTTTGCGTAAATAAAAAAAATAAAATAGCCGAGAGACACTTCGTTGTCGGTAAGTTCTTAAACGGTAGCATCTTATTTTTTTTAGAAAACTAGCATTACTTCTAGATGTTGTACAGGGTGCGGCAGCATAACTTTTTTTCAAAACTTAATAAAACGCATTGTATCAATCAGAAAGTTTTAATTTGGTTTTTACAATGTTGGTACATACCTAAAGTTTTGTTTTTCATAGCTTTGAAGAGCAAACCACGTAGGTGACGTCCCCCATTCTCGATACATTGAGTAAACCGATTTCTGGTGCGGCAGCATAACTTCCTTTTTTGATCAGGGGCGATTTTTAATGGCCGGCACGATCTCCCGATTTATCCGCTTGTGATTTTTGCCTATGGGGTTTTCTGAAATCCCATGTTTATGTGAACCGACCAAGGACACTTCAAGATTTAAAGAACAACATCCAGGAAGAAATTACCAACATAACGCTTGCTATGCTTGAAAGAGTCATGAGAAGTGCCAGAAATCGGTTTACTCAATGTATCGAGAATGGGGGACGTCACCTACGTGATTTGCTCTTCAAAGCTATGTAAAACAAAACTTTAGGTATGTACCAACATTGTAAAAACCAAATTAACTTTCCGATTCATACAATGCGTTTTATTAAGTTTTAAAAAAAGAAAGTTATGCTGCCGCACCCTGTAGTTCTGTCACTTGAAGTAATCGGACTTCTTTTTTTTTATTTTGGGAAAGTTTAGAAAGGCTTGGGACAAAGTACTAACGTGTTTTAAGGAAGTAAGAGGCAGTTTGTTAATTAGGGAAAGTAAAGACCTCTGCAGGCAGCAGGTACTACAGTTTAGTCAATCTAGGGATGAAGGAGCGAACAAAGTGGAAGTTTGGGGCTTCTCGTGTCGAAGATGTAAGAGTATCACTTCGTGCTGACCAATGGGAAGAAGGAATTGTACTGTTAAATTTTTAAAGCAAAAGCCGTAGAAATACATACATATAAAATAGGGACAGGTCCCCAACATCTCGTCGATAAGAAAAAGGATGAGCTTTAGGAATGGGGTGATTCGTAGTGCTTAGTATTGTGGAAAAGCCATTCCTCAGATATGGGAACATTATTCTAAATAGGGACTCATATTGGGACATACAGCATGTCCAGGTGATTAAAAATAGGAAGGCACACTTCTTGACTCGAAAAAGAAATTTTGTGGAATCTGTTGTGGCTATGGACCTAATATATTTATTTCATTTAAGTCATTCTTGAAAATAATGCACATAAAATAAAGTGATTCTTTACTAATAGAGGCCTTGTGGGCCGTGGTCTGGGAATTTTCATTCCAAAGCTTTCGGCCACATCTGCGGTGGCCATCTGCAAAGTGATTCTTTGTTTGCAGAACTTGTCTCATGACACGCGACAGTAACCACAGTTGTTTTTTGATTCATTAAACTAAAGATTTCTGCTCCCATAATAATTAAAGGTCCTGTAAAAAAATATCTACATTACCCTGCGTTTTTTTCGAAACCAGACTTAAAGAGCTTTAGAAAATGAATATTAAGTATTTTTCCTTTTCTAATCTGTAGACTATGTCTAGAATATTGTTCCCATGTCTGGGGAATGGCGTCTCCCGCAACTCTTAGCATTCATAATTTTATTTAAAGAAGGGCTCTTCGCCTTATTAATCAGTCAACTCTTACAAAAAAGCGCTCTTCTCGTGCCCACCGACAAGCTGTAGGGGACTTAATCGCTTTTTTAATATGTAAGCGTTTTTACGGCTTCTGCTTTGAAGATTTAGCGAATATTAGTTCTGGCTTGCAGCTCCCAATAGAGTAACACGAAGTGCCACCGTCGCGCATCCTTTAGGGTCTAACTGGACGGGCGCCGAATTTTCACCTTGTTCATTCCTACATTCCTGGAATGTTTAGGCTTTAAATCCTTCGGCCTCTAGGGATCTTACCTTTTTCTCTAAATCTCGTCTCGATAAACTGCCTTTTATTTCACTCAAGACACCCACGGTACGTTAGGCTTTTGGTCTTCGTGGACTGTCGGTGGGAAGATCGTTAGTGTCAAGAGAAAAAAGACTTGGTGTCAGAACTTAGCCTTGGTATTTTCTTGTATGGATTTGGTAAAAGCTAGAAGAATTGTAATAAAATAGAGTATTCCATTTCGGAGAAAATAGTCCATCCATACCAATAATTTGCTTCTTGATACATTTATTCGGCCATGGAAATAACCCACAATAAAAGCTTTTGGTATTAAAAATAATTATATAAAATTACTACTTTTACATTTTTGTCATTAGAGTAAAAAAACTTTATTATAATGCAAAAATAATTTATCAAAAAGAAAAACAAATTGGGGGTTTTCGCATTAAGACCGCTTCTGCATAGGTCTTAGGGTGGTGCAAGCACATTCAACTTACCATAAAAACTTTTAAAAAGTATTTTGTAACTCCTTAGGCCTTTTATTCCATGGCCAATTGTTGTTAGTTGCCGTGGCAATAAACATTTTGTGAACAACCTACGCTAACTTAATATAAATATATCCCTTCATACAGTACTGTGACTACTCGGCTTCTGTCCATAATAATCCTTAAAAATTTTCCCAACCTTTCGTGGTAACACATAGTCCTTAAAAGAATATGGGCGCATTTGCACGTTTTAAAAAACTTAAGACGCAAACATCCGCTGGAGTTACTAAATTTCTAAAAAATATATATTTTTTTACCTCTAATACAAAATTAATTATATTGCAGCATACTGATCCAAGAAAAGAAAACGAAGTAAACGAAAAAACAAGAGAAGAAATCTTGTCATTAATTGCTCATCACGTCACTGCCGTAAATTATATTTATCGTGATACCAAGTTTGATGGAAGAAGTGAGCACAGAAATATCAAATTTGAAGTTCAAAGGATTAAGGTAAATAAACTATCTTTACTACATGGTAAGACTAGGTTTAGTTCTATTGTTTTCTGTGTATTTTCCAAAAATTATTTAAGTAAATAAAATAATATCCTTGGTTAGTTCTGTGAGTGTTTTAAAAATAATTCTAATAAATTTAAGCATTTTTTCTACTATAAATAGATTATAATAAAAAATGTGTTCCGCACCTTAAAGGAAAACCACTTGTCTTGTTTTCATTATATAACTCAGCCCTCCCAGAACATTCTAGGTATGTTTATCGTCTGGCTCCAAACCATAGAAAATCATCCAAACATTTACAATAAGTCCCAAATTCTTATTAGGAGCATAACCAAATACTCGATAATAAAAAACAACGTATATGCCCGGTTTCTGTTAGAGATTTTTTTCTTTACAAAGTAGGTACTTTGACCTAAGCAAGGTCAATACCGCGTGTGATTCGCTTTGCGTTTGGAAGTTATCGATGAATTTCGGAATTCAACCCCGATGGTGATAGCATTGGAAACTTCGGCTCAGATGATAATGCTTCAGCATACCAAACGGTTGGTGAAATCCGCATGACGATATTTGTAGGCATAAGTAAAAATTTGAGCAACGGACACCAATCAGTAATTAAGACCGTGACCAGATTAAAAATTACTGATAAAATCAAAAAACAGTCATCTATTTGAGAGAAAAACACCGAAATACGTAGACTAGTAAATTTATTTATGGGTTTCTTTGAAAGTGTTAGACAATGTAATGGTTGTAATAACACTTAAATCTTAGACTTCCATTGTCTTTATTTGCTATTTGATAAACAACGTTTCGGTAAGTAAGTATCTCCAACCGTTTTCAAGTGATAACTGAAAACGGTATCACTTGAAAACGGTTGGAGATACATCACTAACCGAAACATTTTGTATCAATTAACAAATAAAGACAAAGTCCAATATTTTAGTCTTATTGAAATTTATTTCTGCTTATTTTAAGGCTAAAACAAAGTCTGTGAGACAAGCTCTTTGGGAGTTATGTTAACGTTTGCACTTGTAGATTTTTATTTTTTGTTGTCCTGATTTTTCACTAAAAAAGTTAAGACCTTATTCTCAATTAAATGAAACGTCGCATGTCCCTGGCGACAGAGACTATAGAATGAATCATTTTTCCCTACTTCACTTTTAATTAAGTATTCTTAAACATCTAATAACCCGTTTTACTTAAAATTTTAATTATTGGAATACATGCACTATGTAGTAGTTACCGATACTCTCTGTTACCGGTTAAAGTTGATCTGAAACCCAGTAAGTGTGAATTAAGGTTTGAATGCTCTGTGTATTGACGATTACTAAATGAGAGACTACGAATTGGATAAAATATACCACATTTTATACCAAAGAATTTAAAGCTTACTACTACACAAAATATTTAAAGAAAGTTACAAAGTTTATTTAGAAAATTTGGCAAAATTTTGCCTTAAATTAGCAAGAAATTTAGCTGACTGTCTTTTGAAATCGAAATGTCTTAGAGAGTCTATGAAACGAGAATTTATTTACGTTATGATACAATTAAGAATGTTTTTTATTACTATAAAGTTAGAAAAGTTAACATTAAATTTAGAAGTCATTTGCCATTTTTTTGGCACCTGGTATTAAATCTTGACTTACAATCTCATCAGCAAAGTTAAATATTACCTTTACTGTTTGCTTATACCCGGAAAAACTACCATTCACTAGTCACTTTCCGTTTAATTCACTACTCGGCTTTTCTTACAACACTTCCACTTAAAGGCCAGTCCTGTCTTTTTCTTTTATTCAGTTTATTTTACTTTTGAACTTTACTTACATGTCAAATTATATTCGACAGAGAAATATTTGAACAACTTATAACTTTATGTGGTTACAGAAAATAGAAGGCAGTAATTCATACTACCATAAGGATGTTTTAATTCTCATCGAGGAATATAATAGAACATTCCGGTAATTTGCCCGAAATGGGAGAACAAACTTTCAGGCAATGGTTCACTAAGAAAAATCATAGCCCTACTGCAGAATAGAACATTTCGGTAATTTTCCCGAAATGCGAGAGCAAACTTACAGACCCTCTTTCCTTAAAACAAAAAGTCCTACTGAATTAAAAAATGTGTTGTCGCTTTGACCTCCAAAAGCCGACGTACCGCCTCCACGACGACATTCGCATTGTGTAGCTACGAGCGGTTCTCTTTGATTTCTTAATTTGAGATTGAAAGCGAAGTTTCCGAGAATGGAATGTCGGGATATGTGGAATTTATTAAAGCGCTGTTGTCCCTTTTTTGTAGGAATTTATTGATTAATTTAAGATTTTAAATATTTTATTAAGAACTAGAGAGAAAGTTAACTAACTTTGGGCTATTAAAAAATAGCTTTCAAGTGGCAAGAAGTGCTTCTGCAACAACATTTAAAGTAAATTTCCGCAAATCATTCAATATCTGCCCTAGAAAAGCGCAATGTAAAATACGTTTTAACATTTATTATTTTATACAGGTAATTAAATATTAACACGCATATTCTGCTTTCAGATTGACGATGATTCATCTTGTAAATGCTCCCACCACCACTGTGGGAAATGAACCAATTTTGTCTGGAAAACATCGACGTAAGCAACTTTTTAAATATACATTCTTTGGGTAACCACGAAGATTTTTGTCTTGCCTATGTGTTTACATACAGAGATTTTACGGGGGGCACGTTGGGTCTAGCCTGGGTCGCCAGTGCATCTGGAGCTTCTGGAGGTATTTGTGAGAAATACAAGACATATACAGAGACAATAGGTAAGTTTTCTCTAGTTAGTTCTTTTGTTATTTTTTTTTTGTAATACATTATTCCATAATACGAAATTTTTGTAGTCCTTTTTTATTTTAAAAATTTTTTAACAGTTATTTTAAAATGGATCTTTTCAAAAATTAATTTTTAGCTTGTTTATTTGATTTTTATTGTTTATGATTAATTTATTAAAATTAACTATGTTTTTTCCTCGCTGCATTTATACCAATCAATACTAACTTTTAACGGAAATTTAAAGCAAGTAAAAGCGGATCTTATACCTCTTACGGTGTCTTTCAATTTATTATACCAGATGCACACTTTCCAACACTTTGTTCACAACTCTTTTACTTTCTGATTTTAACTCTATTACGTATATAATATAACGATAAGTCACTGCTGCCTATGTATACCTATGTTACAAGTTCTACACAATTCCATATAAACTTTAGATTATTCTCATATTACGTCTTATAAAATATTAGAATATAACTAGAGCCTTTTCTTATTTAAGGGTGCTACCATTTACCTCTTTATATTTTTTATAACATCGTAACAAAATCATTGGTTTGCATTTATAAGATGTAGGCTACATGTCATCTTATCGGATGTAAAGTATCACCACCGGTTTAGCTAGATGTGGGCTCAAATTAAATGGAACCCTGTCTATTTTTAAGCACACGTGCTTTTACAATATATCACAAAAAGCCATTTGTTTTTAATATAGCGTCATAGGAAGCATGTTTGACATTCGCTATGGCTGCAATCTGTCACTATCGATGATTTTCTTTTTAGACAACTTGCACAAACTAAATGATTTATCTACTGGATTTTAAAAGAATTTAAAAAACTTCTAATTTTTGACAATATTTTAGTTTTTACCTAAAATGCCGCTTTTTGACGTAGATATTCTCAACTATTTTAAATTGGAAATAGTATCCCTACCATAAGTGTCTTTTTTACCTACAGAAAAATTTAGAACTGAAAACATTTCTATTTCTGGTTAAAAAAAGAACAATTGAGTAGTGCACTTTCTAAATAAAACCAAAAATGCTATACTTTTACTACTAACGATAAATAATTATTATAACATATTAGCTTATAACTTTTTATTTATGTTTCTTTTTCTATTTTGTTACAAGTGTTAAAATTAATAATATTCTTTTAAAAAAACTCTTCTTCTGTCGCCCTGTGTTTATCGCCGAAAATAAAACTTTAAGCCTTTTATATTGGTAAAAATATACAAGGTTTCCCTTAAAATTATTGATTTGGGTTGTTATATATTTTTAAATCCAGTTAGATGACAAATTTTCTCTTTACACCTTATGTATGCAAAATGGTATCTTTTATAGCTACGGAAAAACGCTGTGTACAATTATTTCGTTGACACCCGGTATATTAGTTAATTAAAAAGTCTTCACCTTGTATAATGGAATTCTTTAAAATATTAAACAACTATAATTATATTAACTGAACCACAAATTATGTTTTTTTTGTAGGTGGTATGTACCAATCAACCAAAAGATCGTTAAATACTGGAATCATTACTTTTGTGAACTACAATAGCAGAGTTCCACCCAAAGTGTCACAGTTAACTCTTGCTCACGAAATTGGCCACAATTTTGGTTCACCAGTAAGTCTTTTTTAATCCTATTGTTATTTTATAATTAAAATCGTAATACATTATATCAAACACTAAGTCTACAGTGACCAGTAAAGTCCGCATCATATGGGATTCTTTTCTATTATTAAGAAATAGTAGTGCTGTGATTTACATTATCCGTCAAGTTTTTTTTGTTTTTCAAATGCAATATTTAGGCCATATACAAAATTTCAGATGTAAAGGATATTATTTATTTTTTGACCATTAATTGTAAATTGTACCACTGTCGTAAAATAAGACTCAAAACAACCCACATAATGCTACATTTATACGCTTGCCATGGCCTGGCAAGCGCCGACAAGCTGCAAGCATTTACAAACGCTTGGATGCCGTTTACACGCTTGCAAGTGCGTTAGTGAGTTCCAAGCGCTTGCCGCAAAGTTCTTTGATTTGTGTTCAAAAACCGACACCTGCCCGGATCGGCGGCAAGCTTTTGCAAGCTTACGCAAGCCAAGCCAAACACCCCGTTTACACGCTTGTGTTTTGTGTTGCCTCGTCGCGACTTGCCAAGCGTGTAAACGTAGCATAAAACTTCCATTTGGTGACAATGCAAAAGAGAAGGAAAAATACCCCACTCTGCGTGCTGATTGGTGGGAAGGGTATACACGGATGTTTCGCGTGCGCCAAATTTTCGACCGTTATACGACCCCTAAACTTTTACACTAATCACCTGGTTTGGCACCCTTAATTATAAGTTCAAAGGTGACCATATATACGAATCAAATTTAAAAAACAAAATGCAATTAAAATACTATTTATTTAAGCGTTTGAGACTTTGAGTTTGACATATTAAGTCGCGTATAGATATGCGTCAATATATATGCGCTTGCGTTATAGCTCAAGTTTTGTTTGTCTTGACTTATTATTTTGTGTATATTCTCTTAAAAATCGAACACGTTGGCTTACAATATTTGGTGGTTTACATAAATACATCTTATTGGAGTCTTTTTTATTGTGAAAACCTAAGCTTTTTATTATTTCTAATAAAGTAAAATTTCTAAAATATAGCGTTTTTTTAAAGCATCCTTTAAAACCAAAAGTGTTATATTTGTTTTTAGTCTATATAATTTATAATATATATTCCCTTTTTTTTTCAATTTTACAGATTCACTTAAACCTTTAGTCTTTTGCCCTTTCGCATTTTTTTCCTTTCTTGGAAATAAGATTGTTTTTTTTTCATATACAACCATTTGCACTATTTTTAAAATAATTCCCAGTGCTTTAGCTGCTTCTTGTATATTCACAGGTGATTCTTTATTCTCTTTTTTGTTCTCAAAATAATTTATAAGATGAAATTCCATTTTTTTAGCTTGGGAATGTAGGAATCCACAGAAAAACCCATTTATTTTCATAATTTTTAAATTAAAACTATTAAACTGACAAATATCATCCATTAATCAAAATAAAGCAGGTATTTTTTAAATTAATAATTGTTATAGAGCCACTGGTATTTATAATTGTATCTTTTTTTTGTACGTTAATAATATATAATAGTATATTATATTATAAGGATTAAAGGTGCATCTCTCTAGCACCGTATGATATATACTATTTTTTCTCCAACCAAATCAAAATTAATACATTTATACCCGGTTGCAGAAGCTGATTGTACTTGAATGGTTAACAAATGTCAGATTTTGACAGGTTGCCTACTAAAACCATTAATACCTCATAGTTCTTAAACATTCTAAACCTTGATTAACTTTTGCACCCGGGGTTAGTTATTTTAAAATCTCTTTTTACCTAGTATTAAAAGTGTTGCTAAGCAACGAGCACATTTTTGTACGGTATGAGAATTGATAGCTTTTGCACCTGAAAATAGTACAAAAATGTCAAAATTTTTTGACGGTTGGAGAAAAAATGCACGCCTCTTAGATAGCCCATTACAAAAATCCTAAAACATAATTAGGGCTAGGGCCATTTGTTTGATTCGGAGAATAAATTTCCCAGTCATATTTAAACCGTTCCCGTAATATTCAATTTTTATTTATTTTTATAGCACGACTACCCTCCGGAATGTCGTCCTGGTGGTCTGAATGGTAACTTTATTATGTTTGCGTCGGCAACAAGTGGAGATCGTCCCAACAATAGTCGATTTTCTAGCTGCTCTATTGGAAATATCAGCAATGTGTTAGATGCTATTGAGGATAATAAGAAGAGAAATTGTTTTACTGCATCTGCAGGTAAATTATTTTTTAATTTTATTTATTAATCAATATATTAGGTAATATGCTACAACTACTAATAAACCAATTTCACTTGAAAAAAGATCATGGGGACACATTTGAAAGGCTTTTTGACTTAAAATAATTTCTGGCAAATTAAAAGCAAGTTTTTTTAAAAGTAAATATGGCTGATTTGCAGATTATTTTTGAAATAAATGGCACCCCCTCAACAGAGTTGCATCTGCAAATCGGCCATATTTGCAGATCTGCAAAGTTGTAGTTGGGGATATGTATGTAACGGTAAATGTACGATATGGCATTAATACATGAGAAGAATTTACGAAAACTAACCACACGTTAAAGTTAAGATAAGCCAAGTTAATAGAATCTAAGGTCAGTTATCCAATTCCAGCTTATTCTACATTTAAGTAAACATCGACGGGAGATAGAGTTTCATATTTAAAATGTGTTGATGTTAAAATTAAATTTTAATATATTAGCACTACAATGTAATTAAGAAATTTCTACCACGGGTTCAGTAGAACTGAGCCCATATTATTGTATTTTTTGTTTTAAACGTTAATAAGAAAAATAAGTAACACGATTACCAATAAAATTTTAGGTGCATTTTGTGGAAATAAAATTGTGGAAGCTGGTGAAGAGTGCGACTGTGGATATGACGACAATGAGTGTCAAGATAAATGCTGTTACCCTAGAATTATTGGTATTGAAGATAAACAAAGAAATGGTAGTGCCATGGGCTGTCGGAGGCGTGCGGGAACGGAATGCAGGTATGTCAAAATTTTAAATAAGTAGAGAATATTCATTTCTGTTTGAGAATGACATAATAAAAACAAATAAAGAAGAAGTCTACCTAATGATTTAGTTTCGTTTGTAACCATGGCGACTGACTTTGAACCAATGCATTACACTTTTGGTTCAGTTGTCATTCTTTAACGAAAATGAACAGATAATAATAAATACAAAACAAACTTATTATTTAAAAAAGAAACCTTTTTCTATCCTAGAAATATTTGTTAGACAATTTTTAGATCGAATCGGCATTGGTAACACTAGCCTAGGTTACATTGGGAAGACCAAATCAAGGACTTATTTTTCTTAGTACACAAGTGCTTACACCAACTTAATTTGTGGATCAATTTAATTCAAGTTTAACTCTACTACCAAAATGAAAATTCACCTTATGATCAGTACCTGACCCTTTTTTTTAACATGTATTATTAAATTATTGAGAACAAAAATTGCAGAAAAACACCTACAGAACTTTAAAAACATAAAAACACCAAAAATATTTTGTAGCCGTTTTTCTTGCGGAACGCGAACTGTCGAAGATCAAAGCTGTCACTTTTGTTTACCAAAAACAGACGTGTTTACACTGAAAAAAATCACATTTGATCTTTCCTAGTTGAGACGGTTTAAATTTAAGTGGCAAATTTTAATACTTTAATGTGTTTACCACCAACTTCGTACTAAATATTTGGTCCAACATACGCGAAATAGTAAAATTGTCTGTTTTCCATGCTTCAGGTGTTCTGTTCTTTTTTAACATGCAATATAATACTTTATTTTAATTGTGTAGTTATGTTAGATAAAAGGTTGATGGTTAATTTATTTTACTTTAATTTTTTTTTTAGTCCAAGCCAAGGACCATGTTGCAGCAGCGAAACATGCAAATTTATCCCAACATACGAACACGAAATATGTAAAATTGATTCTGATTGTTCCATGTCTTCAAAATGCAACGGTAGAAGTGCAGAATGTCCCGTTCCACAGCCCAGACCTGACAAAACTAGGTGTAATAATGGAACCCAGCTCTGTATTAAGGTAGTAAATATTATTAATATTTTTTTACCTTTTTATTTTCAGTTAAATTTACTAAAGATGAAAATGTTTTTTTTTAATTTCCTTCCTTTTCCTTAGTTCTGTGCTACAAGATGTATTGTTTTTAGGGTGAATGTTCTGGCTCGATATGTCTCGAGTGGAATCTACAAGCTTGCTCTCTCACGACTCAAGATCATCCTAATATCGATAAAAGAAAATTGTGTGAGTTGGCATGTCAAAATGGCACTGACATTTGTAGGAGTACAAGTGAATTCGCCATAAAGTAGGGTTACCTACAGGGGGTATTAGTTTGAGACCAGGATCACCGTGTGATAATTTTCAGGTAATTCTTTAATGTAGAACAAAATTTCTTCTATTACATGTGAAAAGGTATCCGATTTTGACGAAACTTTAGATCACATGAAAGCTAGTTTTATAAAAGTTAAAGTAAATGATGAATACTTTATTCCACAATCAATTTAAATAATTTTGTTTATAGAGGATAAAGCAAAAAATTGGGGGCAGAGATATTTATTTATTTATTTATTTTTTTTAATGAAACACCGTTTATGTTGAGTTTATAAATTTTTCTTAGAAGTCCACACACACACATTTATTTAAGCATAACATATACTTACCTCATTGTCACTATTGACGTTGGAGGAAGTTTGGTATACATTTAAGCAATTTGTTTTACTTTTATCACAAAATAAAACTAAATAAAGAAAAATGGACTCTAAATACAGTCAAAATCTAAATTATTGAAACAAAAAACTCCGAAAATAAAAGGACGTAAAATTGAGATAACAAATTAACTGCCTAAATACCAGTTAGTTATTAAAAGCGTACCGAGAGCAGATAATATGTTATGTGATCAGCAGTCTGACGCGGCGTTTTTTTTATAAATACTTAAAAGTTTATTTGCCATCCATTTTGTGTAGATATAGATATCCAGAATTACATGTAAAGTAGAAAAGTATCACCTTCGGCCTCAGCTGGAAATGGTAATACGTAAAATAATTTTAAATTTGACCATATCTGTGTTAAAAACAAAAAAAGAAAAAATGTTTCTCAAGATAATATTTTTCTTTTAAATCCCATCGTGTAAAATATATAATGAAAATACTAGGAGCCAGTTTTACACAGGGTGTTACTTATTGCAATATTAAAGGGTGTCATTTTACATGGAATATTAGGGTGTTAAAATTTAATGATAAATAATTTACAAAATTTTAAAACTGCCTGATATAGTTTACTGATATTAAGTATGTATTAACATTTAATATAGGTAGATATTTTTCAGAATAAATATAAATGTTATCTTTAACGGTGGCGAGCGTACGAGCACTGACTTTAAAATTCTTAAAGACGAAAATGGTACCCAAATGTTTTTTTCCAAATAAAAATTGTTTTTAGATTCCTGGTTTAATTTAAAAGATTATCTAGGTTTTTTTACAATACACCGTTTAAAAAAAAAACGAATTATTAATAATTTTATTGATGAAAAAATTACCTTACTCCTACTAAATATCACTTAAAATATCTCAAGCGGATATATTTTTTTTCTTAAATTTTAACACTTTGTATTTTTGTAGCGAAACATTTTTGGGTTCTAATTTATAAAGCAAACTATATTAATTTTCTATGTAGTATCACACCCGTAAATTATGTATATCATTATACCCTATACGCAGTATATTTACGGATAGGATTTACAAGGGGATTTATTGAAAAAAAAAATGAAAGATTTAAAAAACTGTCACTCTTAATAAAAAGTTTTTGCTTGTTTCGACCCACATTTATAAAAATAATTTTGTAGTATAGGGTGGGCAGAAAATGCAAAAAATGTTGTTTTGTGTAAGAGCAAACACACCATATTTTGCAAGATACAAAATAATCAATCCTAATAAAAGTTCTTGCTGGAAATATTCGCAGTATAAAAAATAAAAAAAAAATATATATATATATATATATATATATATATATATATTATATATATATTTATAATATTTAATATTTTATATATATATATATATATAATAATATATATATATATATATATAATATATATATATATAAAATATATATATATATATATATATATATATATATATATATATATATATATATATATATATATATATATATATATATATATATATATAATATATTATATATATATAATATATAATTATTATACAATTTTGAAGTATTTAATGTAAGAAAATAAATAGTTTAATTTCAAAAACTACACACCTATATTGAACATATGTTCTAATTGCTTTCTCAGAAATCTAAAGAAATTTCTAACCGTTTGAAGAACTAAATTTGCAGCAGATTTGTTATGGTCTTATTTACTGTTTTTCTTTTTGAGGTTGAAAACCAGTTTTTTTGGAACTTTTTATTACCTTATTTCCATCGCAATAATTAGAATTTCTACAAATTTCTGGTTAAATTGTTGCATGACCATCTTCATAACACTGTACTATAAAAACCCTTTGCTTATTAGATACCATTTTGATATCTATTTTACAATAAATAATTACTGCATTAAATATAGATATTGACAAGTATATGACAAATGTGATTATTAATATAAAGACAATTATGTACTCTGGTAAGAGGTGTGATAGGTTATTGATGGATCTTAAAATAAAGTAATATCTTAAATCGCGCTATTTTTAATATACTTCGGCCTAGGAATTAAAATTGAAACATATTTCATATGGGTATAAAAAATTAAACTAGAGGTGTTTACCTGTTAAAAACAATAACATTTTTATATATTACCCCACCTTATACAACAAAATTAAATTTTCTTATAGTGAATTGTATTGTCTAGTTAAGCAAAAGCTTTTATTATAATTGACTTTTTTTATCCCCTGACTTCTTGGGGTTTTTTGTTTTTTTTTTAAACTTTATTTTGGCATACCCCTTTAAAAAAACCCAAAAGCCTTTATTTCTATAACACTAGAATCTTTGACTTTCATGGTCTTTATTTGTGAATTGATACACGTTTTGGTTACTGGTGTATATCTTCAACCCCAAAACCTAGATATTCGGTTAACCCAAACGCTAAAAACATTTTTTAAAATTTTTTTTCTCCCCTGGGGTTTTTTGAAAAATTTTTTTTTTTGACCATTGTTCGTAGTTGTTTTGACCATCATTTAAACCCTCGATTTGACGTTTCTCCTCGTTCCGTATGTATTTGGGGTTTTTTAAATTTTAAAATTCTAAGGGTCTGTTTTTTTCCCCTTTTTTATTACATTTCCCCGGGGAAATTTTGGGAGATCAGTCTTATTTAAAACATTGTTGTCCGGTTTCTCTTATTGTTCTTCTTTTATAGTGGTTTGGAATTTGGGTTTGGGGTCCCAAAAACCCTAGGAAGTATTCTGTGTCTGACTGTGTCTACCAAATTATCTGTGAATGTGGTGAAATTAAAAAATTTAAAAAAAAAACCCCAAAAAAAATTTAAATTAAAAAAAATAGTCAAAAACTTTACATACAATGGTCGGAAACAAAAAAAAATTTTTTTAAAAAAACCCCCAAAAAAAAAAAAATTTTTTAAAAAACTGTTTTAAAATTCCCCAAAAACCAGAATGTGGGGTTGCAAGCCCCCTTTTTTAATAAAATTCCCCCCAAATCTAGCAGCCGTTTTTTAAAACCGGGGAAAAACGGTGAAGCTTCGGTGAATAACGAATAACCCCATAAGTCGTAGCTTTTGATATTTTTTTATCCTTGAAAACGGTTTTTTTCATCACTAACCGGAAAAAATTGTGTACAATTTTCAAAAAAAGGGGGAAAAAAAAAAGGGCCCCAAATTTTAGTTTATTTTAAAACCATAATATTGTGTAATACCTTTAAGAAAATATTTAAGTTGTTTAATACTAATTTTATATTTGATTTCTAGGGTTATTGCGATGTGTTCCTAAAATGCAGAGCCGTAGACGCGGACGGACCGCTGGTTCGTTTAATGAACCTTCTTCTAAATCGAGAAACACTACTTACAGTAGCCCAGTGGATAACAGAGTTCTGGTGGGCGGTGCTTTTGATGGGAATAGCGTTTATTATCTTTATGGGACTGTTCATAAAATGCTGTGCTGTTCACACTCCATCATCAAATCCCAAAAAACCTCCGGCAAGACGTATTAGTGAGACACTCCGAAGACCGATGAATACTCTTCGAAGAATGGTAAGAAAATAAAAATTGTTTAGCACAGCTTTATTGCCTTTATGTTATACTATGTTATCTTAAAAATTGATATTTTACATAATAATTTAATAAAATCTCTTACCAGTACTTCGTAGACAAGAATTGCTAAATATAATCCATTATTTTTCGACGCTTATATAGCGCGAACCTCTTTAGTCTTCCTCCACGTAAACCGTGTAATATATCAAAAAACTTTATTAATTGTAGGATCTTGCTACAAAAATATTAAATTATACAGGATGTTCGAAAAAGTTGCAGTTTATCACTGGTGGCTCTTAATATCGTTTATATCAAAATTAAGAATTCTATAAAAAATTCGAAGCATGTTTAAAATAAAGGGTCGCGTTAAAAACCCTTTCTTGTCAGATTAGCGTAGTTAAGCAACGTTGGGCTTGGTTAATAGTCTGATAAATGACCATAGGCCGCGGTCCGTCCCTGTTGGGTGTGGTTCGGATTCCATGGTAAATATTAGGTCCAGTCTGGATAATATTACCCTGATATTAAGGAGGAAAGATAGTAGTTACTTGTATACTGTCCATGGTGGCTAACCGCGTTGTCTAAAAGGTGCCGTGAAATGCTATATTTGCACGTTTTAGTACTTGGACATTATTGACGTGATTTGGAAAAAATGTGTTTTAAACATGTAAAAACCTGGCATCTGCGGTATCAAAGACCTTACACTTTAAACAATCCTTCATAGGCTTATTCCAGTTATGTACAACAAAAAATAAAAACTGCTGTGTATATTTGTGATGAAATCTATATCGTCCGTTATGAGTGGATTTGTGTTTTTTAACATATTTTAAAATTTTGATCTTGCAAACAACCAAGAGATGGGAGATAGATCTATAATAAGAAGAAATAGTTTTCCATCTTTTATTTGTAATAGAACACCCACGT
The DNA here is from genome assembly GCA_019359885.1 of Listronotus oregonensis. Lineage (NCBI taxonomy): Eukaryota > Metazoa > Arthropoda > Insecta > Coleoptera > Curculionidae > Listronotus > Listronotus oregonensis. The sequence continues at coordinate 223,775 of JAHBCN010002359.1, forward strand.
GCTGCTTTCCAGCTCTCTGGAAAAATGTTCTTGTCATGAGAACTCTAAAATTGGCACGTCAAGATAGTTGCAAATTCAATAACTTAATTTTTTAAGACGACTACTAAATATCTGAGTATTAACAGAAAATAGTGTGCTGGATCTGCTTGCTTTTAAATATTATTCCTAAATTTTTTTTGTGAGAAAACGGAGCAACTGTAGTTAGTCTAGGAGGAATCGGCGCATGAGTACCGAAAACTATTCCACCTCAATTTTTTTATACGATCCTCTTTAAATTGCCCTACCGATGATACAAAATGCATGTTGCCATGGGGCAACCTGGTACCCTATTAACCCTTAAACCAAAGTGGTTTTAACAATTGCAAGAAATTGTTATCTTCCAACCGAACAAATTTTCTTTATATTCTATATTGAAATACAAAGAAAAAACGTCATATAACTTTTTACAATAAAGTTAATATTTTATTTTATTTAATTATAAAATATATAAATATTTATTTTTTATTCCGTATACAATAGTTAATAATATCCTGTATCCTTGTAAAATTGATTTCAGGGAAAAAACTTATAAAAACAAATTGTATTTCATTATTAATATCATTGATTTCTTTAAAAATTTTGATAAAGTTAATAGTTTTAAAGATAAATGATAAATAAGGATTCAGGACACAGAGATGCCGATACAGCGTATGAGTCAGAGAGACTTAAACATAAGAGACGCATACTTGTAAGTGCGCGCAATAAACAATCAAAAAACAGGTATAAACAATTTTTTTTAATCTTAATTAAGAATATTATTAACTATTTTGTAAGAAATAAAAAATAAATATTTTTTATATTTCATTTATATATATATATATATATATATATATATATATATATATATATATATATATATATATATATATATATATATATATATATATATATATATATATATATATTCATGGTAATAAATTCTTTTATAATACCTTTAAAAATTTATATCTCCAAAAATATTAACATTATCGTGAAAACTCATAGAACCTTTTTATTCCTATTTCAATAAAAAATTTAAAAAAATTGTCCGGTTGGAATATACCAATTCCTTGCAATTGTTTAAACCATTTCGGTTTAAACAATATGGCACCAGGTTGACCTATGGCAACATGCATTTATATCATCAGTAGGGCAATTTAAAGAGGATCATATAAAAAAAATGAGGTGGAATAGTTCTTGGTACTCATGCGCCGATTCGTCCTAGACTAAGTAGGAACTAACGCTTAGCAGGGTTTAAATGTTTCTTTAGAGGTTGGTTAGGTTAGGTTAGGTTTAAAGTAAGTGGGTATAACACCCTTCCACCGCCACTGTGGCTCACAACCTTTTATATTTCTCCCACCAGGTCCAGACTTCTAATAAATCTGATGATCCTGTTGGGAGAGAGATCTTTTACCTCCCCCGGCAACAAGGTGTCATTGCCGAGGATTGCGAATCTGAGTCGTGCCATTGCTGGGCACGAACAAAGTAAGTGTTCTGCCGATTCATCCCCCTCCATGCACATGCGGCACTCGGCGTCTGCCGCTAGGCCGATCTTGTGCATGTGGTATTTCAATCTGCAGTGTCCCGTGTACAGTCCCACTAGAGTTTTAAGGTGTTCCCTTGATTGCTCCAGTAGTTTGACGGTACATTGTTGGTTCGGTGGGCTTATAAAGGCCTTCGAGTGTCTGAGACCCGGTCCATGCCAGTACCGAAGATTTTCTCTTTGTGTCCAAGCTGATATAAACTGCTTGGCCATTCTATAAGATATACCGATGACCGGAATTTTATCTCTGCCCCCCTTTTGGCAAGGAGGACAGCGGATTCGTTACCCTCTAGGCCGGTATGTTCAGGTATCCACAGTAGGGTAACCTTGTTGCTTTGACCCAGTTTGGTCAGCGCATCCTTGCAATTCCAGACGGTTTTCGAATTGCACCGGCTGGATTCAAGAGCCTTAAGAGCTGCTTGACTGTCGGAGAATATTTTAACTGTCTTACGTGTGCAGTGCCGAACAACCAGCGTTCTAGCACACATCTCAATAGCAAATACCTCCGCTTGAAATATGGTTGCAAAGTGCCCAGGCTAAAGGAAAACTCTGCCCTCGGCCTCTGTCCATATATTCCAGCTCCTATACCGTCCTTGGTTTTGGAGCCGTCGGTGAACCAGCAGATGTCAGCCCGGAGCAGGTCGGTCGTTTTCCGACTCCAGTCCTCCCTATGTGGGTAGACTACACTGTAGGGCCGGTTGTAATTGGTTGCTGTAGGCATTATGTCTGAGGGCATTTCCAGTCTGTCACAGGTCAGGACAATCCTGAGAAGACTGGTACTCTCAATATGACATTCCTGCGGTTTGTTACTAACCGCTTGATAGAGTCTGTAGGTTGCCCACCTTGCCTCTCTTTACAGGTAAAGATTTTTTTTATAAAAGATAGTTAGTGCAGGAAAAAATATTTCAGAAGTTTTTTCCAGTATTTTTTCATAAGTTTAAACTTATACTAAATCAAGCTACAACTATATTTTTTTACAGCGAAATCACCACTACGGCGTACCCAGTCAGCCTCCTGGACCCAATATTCCAGGCAGAAGTAGACCTGAAAGGTCGGGTCGACCATCAGCTAGTCAGGGTGGTCCCAGACCTGGATATGGGGAAGGCAGAGGCCATTACCAAGCACCTAAAGGTAAAGGTAGTAAATGTAAGTTCATCTTTTAGTTTTTTTTATATTTTTTTTTTTCACATCATTTCTTTTAAATTATACACTGTTACCGCCCACTATGATTGTTTGGTAGCATTGTAAAAATTAATTTAAATATAGTTACATTAAGTTGTAAAAGTATATCGATTTTAAGACCTACCTCATGGTAAATCTATACATTTTGTAAAGCATAGATTTTAATTTATTCAGTTTAGCTGCTTTTCAGAGCTGGGTAGGAATCGAATCCAGGAATCAATTCTAAGGATCCGAAGGCTGGAATCGATTACTTTTTAAAAATATGATCCGTGATCACGATTGGTTATATAATTTCAAAATGATTCGGAATTAATTCCTTTGTGGAAGAATCCGATTCCAAAAGGAATCGATTCCTTATATTTCTAATTTGAGAGAAATCGGTTTATAAATGCTAAAATCCGCCATTTTCAATTTGCCATTTTAAATTTCCAAATTTTGACCTAAGATTATTAATTTCCAAATTTGGACCTAACACTTTCAAAAACCCTTATATCCTAGATATGAGCCAAATAGGTTTATAAATGCCAAAATCCGCCATTTTATTTCTTTCCACTGTAAATTTCCAAATTTTTACCTAAGTTTCTTAATCAGCATCACATAAATTTTTGGAAATAAAGATGGAGAATCTTAAAACATCTGCCTATTAATATCTTTAAATAAGAAAACACACATAACATGTGATTTTTAACCCAAATTGTTGTTTTTTAGACCCAGAGAAACAACATTTAAATGAAACATTTTTTTTTTGGAACCATAGTGTGGTATCCAAAAACGGGCATAAATTTTACTTGCATTTATCTTAAAAGTGTTGATTGCTCGATCTTCATAATTTTTTAATATGTTATCCTTGAGATAACACTGATGGACTTTTCAATGAGACATTTTATTATGTCTATTCAGAGTCTTACAAAAACAAATTTATATTCTGCAAGCAGAAAAATTATTAAACGGTATTTGTGAAACTCCCTATAATATTACAAAAAGATGTCTCATTTATAAGTTGCTTAAGGTTATTTCAAGAATTACATTTTAAAACCATATAAAGATCTAGCATCGCAAGTTTTGGAATACAGTTCGAAAAAATGTTTCATTTAAGGGTGGTTTCATGCTGATCTCAGAAATAACTCATTCAAATTTGAAAAATATTTACCAAAAACTAATTTGTATAAGAGTTACAGCAGTTCAAAATGAAGCTTAGATTATATTTCACGGCTCGGGCTTCGTGCTAAAATCTTTGATGCTTGATTTATCATCTGGATTATGTAGTATCATTCGTATCTCGTTACCATTTTTAAGTATAAAAACTAAAGATGATCCGGATTCGTGATCCGATAAATAGGAATCAATTCCCAGGGTTCACTTCCTTTTTTTCTTTAAAAAGGAATCGTGATTTGTATTGGTGATTCGATTACTTTACGAGGATCCGGACCCGTCAATCGATTCCCTCTTTGAAGGATCCGTCCCAGCTCTGGTGCCCTTAACAGCTTTTAATGGCTTTGGGTTTAAAATAAAATTAAAGAGCAAAATAAAATAAAAATTTGTAAATTTAGTCTTTCGAATCAAGAAAGCTAAAGAGCACAAAATGAAAAGCTTATTTTATCCTCCTGAGACCCCCGGCCAGCTGAGTTTTAATAAACAGAAATAAACATAATATTTTGATTATTTGGGATACACTTACTATAAAAATACATTTTTTTTCAAAAGTCAATCATTCTTTTTTTTTTTGGGGTCCACTTAAATGGATGTTTGGTCATAAACAAACAAAAAAAATACATAATTATTTATTATGAGTTTTAACAAAAAACATTTATATAAAAAACTAGAATTAACATTAATTTTTAACACTTAACTTTAATGTCCATTTACATGATATTCATAAAAACAATTATGATCAGCAGTGACACACAAAAAACCACGAGAATAAGAAACAATCAGAATGAAAACAGAAAGAGAGAACTCAGTTTTATTCCTATGACCTTGAACCGCTCTAACGGCGGAAATATCGGGGGCGCATTCAGAAATATTTGTTTATCGGAGTTGTAGTACGTAATTGTATGAACAGGCCCGAAGTAAGGTGAATTTTCTTTAAAAATATCTAAAATATATATCTAGTATAGTAGTATTTTTGAAAATAAATATTAGCGATTAGGTACCTTATTTTATATCACAAAGAAAAGTAGTTTATATTTCAAGGGTTATGAATATGATAACAATTCTTTTTATTTTAGGGTGAAAAGAAACAAAATGATTAATATATTGTATTTTATATTAAATAAAAAATATTAGTACATTATAAATAATAATAATAATATAATAAAGTAACGCAAAAAAAATACATTATTATATATGTCGCCAAACTATCAATTTATTTTTATTAATATTTTTAAAATTTCTATTTATATATTTTAATGTATAGAATAATTTAACTCTAAAAAATAGCCTAATAACATAACCTATTGGAAAATCAGGACATGGGTGACTAAAATTTATACGACTGTAGTTTTTTGCTAAAGTTTCAATAACGTTGTATTTTGTCGCCAGTTTTTCAAAATTATCATTAAATAATTTATCTAAATTGGCCACAAAATCCACAAAGCTATTGCTTGGCATCATTAGATTTCCAAAAGTAGTATTTTTTTTATTTTTGTATGCTTTAAAATGGCAAAATATTGACGTATCGTCAAGTTTATTAAATTCTCTAGCGAAGGTCTCACAAATGTTGCAGTCATGAATATTATTAGCTTTTTTGATTAGGTAGCCACTTATATACCTTGTCATGTTTTTTTCTAGGTTGGAATCAGATCTATAATCATTTTGAAAAATTAAAGCATTTTCATTTTTGTCTTCGATTTTATCGGAAGGTGTTAAAGAGGCTGTAAAATCTGCTAATTTAAGTAACATTTTGTCTGTATCCCCCTCACAATTCTCGGTACCAGAGTGAAAAAGGTTTAGACATAAAAATTTTTTTGAATGATCGTGTAAATTGTATTGGCGATGGATTTCTACAATTGCCATTTTGTTGTCTGACTATACCGAAAAAGTTCTCCAAACAATCTTGATTTAAACGACGAGTGAATAAAAATTTAAATCCCATATGTTGAAGTTGCTCCCACAAACACAAAAGACCGTTAATACTTATTTTTAAGGAATTGAAACATTTAAACTTTTTCGTTACATTTTTTTTATCTTTATTAATTACTTCCAACCTGTTAATCATTGCATAACACTCTTTTAACAAAAACAATTGGTAATCCAACCCTTTAAAAGCCCTATTATATGCTTTAGTAGCTGCTGTCTGAGAAGAATTAAAAATATCAAAGAGTTTGTCTACAGTTTCAAAAAACTCCGCTGTAGCTAATGCCTCATCAGGCAACACCTTAAATCTCACGAACATTTTCATACTAGATGAAACTGTAGCACTCATTATTTGTGTCGCGTATTTCACTTTCATTTTCTCAAAATTGTTTGGAAAAACGTGCGAATCGGAAATTTTGGGGGCTGCACGGATACTGGCCTTTTTATCTTCGTTATAAAACGTAACGACATGTTTCCAACTAATTAATTTATTATCAAGCAACAAATCATATTTTAAAAGTATATTTCTTATGCCTTTAAAAATATGTGGGGAGTCAAAAAGGTGAACAATTTTTTGGCCTCTAATTAAAAAGAACGGATTTTCGGGTGTGATGCCAAGCAACTTCGTACATGAGACATTATTAGAACCCATATCGCTGATAGTTACAAGTACATTTAATGCTATGTCACTAAGTTTAATAATTGCTTTACTAATTATTTCTTTGAGATCAGTTGCCGGGCAAGTTGAATGCATAAAAAAGTAGCAAAGAGGATGTTTCCATTTTTTATATATGCCCCTTACCATCAATACTAAAACATGCATAGCAGGTTTAAAATGTTTTTGTCCCTCTTTAATTTCTTCAAATCCTATAATTAGGTCCTTGGTGGAATTATAGAATAAATTTGCCTTAATGGAAATTTCATCAAAACATAATGCACATAGTCGACTTTTTCATCGAAATTGTCGATTTTCATTCTTAAAATATTAAATATTTCATCATTATTCATTCCCGGCTCAATGTTAATACCCCTTATATGTTTTAATAAAGTTTGCGGAGTTGGTAGGCAAAACAGATCCATTAACTTATTTTTATACAGCTTCGGCCCCGTAAAATACATGCTTAAGGATAAACTCTTAAATTCTGTTGAATATCGCCGTCCTTTTGGTGAATACATGCTTTGGTAAACTTGCAAGTTTATAAAGTCAGCAAGTTCTTTTGATTTGCAGAATTTATAAGTTAATGCTTTGTATTGTTCAAAGCTAACCTTATAACATTGTAACTTCTGCTTGAGTACAGTATTTTCACATTGGAGTAAATTGTTGTCATCAGTTAAATTTGAAATTATCTTCCTGTACTTTTCTTTCCTTGGAGTAGAAGAGGATAATTTCTGGTTGGTTTGTGTACCTTTTGGGGAAGTTAACCATGAAGTTTCTGGCGTACTGGCTAAGAAGTTACAATCAAGTACGTTTGGGGATTGGTTCGTCTGGGCGCTTGTTGAGATGGTCTGAACAGTACCTGTAGGTAATGGTGAAGTATCGGGTATTGAAATTTTTAGGGGAGGTAACGGAGGAAATACCATTCCTGGAAAAAAATAGTAAATAAATAAACTTATATTTCAATTTTTTAGGTAGTTTTTATTTTATTTTTGTTTGATTTAAATATTTAATTAGGTTTGAAAGCTATATTTACAATACACTTTTAAGAAAAATTCATATAAATTAGTTGTAATCAAAATTAGTTATTTCTATTATATAAATAAAATGTTGTTAGTTAAATTATCGGACGGATGAAATTTCGGCCGGAATCAGAACAGGTATTCAAAGGTGACATGTAAATTCGGCCGGAGGTTTAAGGGTTCGTTCTTATGTTATAAGTATTTTCGGCCGAAAGGAGCAGGTAAAATAAAATATGTCCTATAAATGGTACAAGTTATAATATAAAATAAATATGGGAAAGTAAAAAATCGCCTTAACTAACCAGAACTAACCATGACCGCACTTTCTGGCCGATTTCCGTGGGGCCAGAAAGGGCGGTCATAATTATTAAAAGGCTTTTATTTTTCCCAATTATATATCAGAGTTGAAAATTTGCTGACCCAAATTTGCATGTAACGGAAAAATTGAAAAAGATATATCGGTGCATTGCTTGTACTATAAGAGCAATTGTTTTGAAAATATTTATATTGTCTGTTACCAAAGGGTTGTAATTTCAATCTCACTTTTACTTAGATATTCAGGTAATCCTACCATAAACATTACCCTCGGCCGAAATTACCTGTCATTAGATGGTCCCTTTGCTTTGGCCAGGTAGGCGAGGGGATTACCGGCCGAAATTACGCCCGCCGAAATTATCATATTGTATTAATCCTCTAAATAATATTGAAATTTTAATAACGGTATGCAAATTACTTGGGAAAAACTATGATCATTATGTAGTAGTTAAATGGATTTATAAAAATTACCTGGTTTAATGACAATGTGTTCTAAAATGTTAATTTTTCTGCCTGTATCAAAACTGTTTGGTTCTGGATTGCGGTTTTCTAAAGAATGAAACATTTATATAGTTAAAGCTTGTTGAGATAATTTTTAAGATCATTATTAATATTACAAATATTTACTCACCCTTTTTTAACTCCTCTCTGTCACTAAATAATTTGATTTCTGATTTGGATGTTTCCTTCGAGGATCCCTCCAATGTGGGAAAAATTGTTGGCACGGCAATCTTTACTAGCTTCTTTTTTGACGGGCCGTAAAATTTTTCCTCAAAATGTATTTGGCAAAGGCGATGACTTACATGAAGCTGATGTAGATTTCCTAGTAAATCTTCTCGGTTACAGGCTACTGCCCAAATTCTTGCCCTAAAATGTAATAATAAAGGAATATACAGAGTTAGGAAAAATTACAAGAATGGTGGATTATTTCAAAATATGCAGGGGTTATAAAAAAATGTGTTATATAAAAGTTGTAGGGCTGGTAAAAATCTACATATCTGTGATAAATTGCAATATACAGGGTCGCCCACAAAAATGTTGAGAATGATAATTATATTTTTTTAAATAAAACAACCTAGTTTATTTTTAAACTTTTAGAATTTACTATTGATACTAAATACATTTTATGTACAATGTCCTATATCTAAATTAAATAGTTTCCGAGATATTGACATTGGAAAAGTGGCATCTTTTACCGTTTGATAGGATGTAGCTTCCAATCAGTACAATGTAGAGCAAAACGGCTTACATGTTCCCATCTTAGATTTTTGTCCTCTATCTAAAAATGCTAAGTTCCGGTTAAACCGGAAGTTGACATATTTAGATAGAGGACAAAAGTCTAAGGTAGGAACATGCAAGCCGTTTTGCTACAATCTACTGATAGGAAGCTACAGCCTATCAAAGTGTAATAGGTGTCACTTTTCTAATGCCAATATCTCAGAAAGTATTATATTTAGATATAGGACAATTTACATAAAATTTATTTAGTATCAGCAGTAAATTCTAAAAATGTAAGAATAAACTTGGTGTGCCATTTAAAAAAATATAATTATCATTCTCACATTGTAAGCGACCCTGTATATTTGAATTTATCACAGTTATATAGATTTTTAACAGCCCTACAACTTTCAAGACATTTTTGATAACCCCTGCATATTTTAAAATAATCGACCGTTCTGGTAATTTTCTAACTCTGTCCTTATGCGATTAAGCAATCTGACAATGCATTTTATTCAAGTTACGTAAAGTGTCAAACTATTAAGTTAAATTTTAGAAATTAAAAAATAAATTGTAACCTATACTTATTATTCTAATACTATTTATTCCTTCTTAATGTTCTAATTAATTAATTATTATATTTGTGTTTCCGACAAATGGCGACAAAATTTTAACTTAATTAATTATTAACTTAATAACTGTTGATTTTATTTAAAGTGCTTCCAGTTTATTAGATGTTTTTATGTCATATAAATTTTGAAAGATAACGAATATCCCTTGTTCGTAACTGCCTACATTTATTTTGTTTAATTTAAAGCAAAAACTGTTAAAAACAAATAACGCTTACGAAGTTTGCTATTTCTTTCTTTAATTATGATTGATTTTTTTTTAACAACTGCATTATTTCTTAACAGAAATGACGTTAAAATAGGTACTTTAATCTGTTGTCTTACCTTTTAGGATCCTTTGGAAATCTGAAAAAACTATGTCCAGTTAAATAACTTTTATTTCCACAACCTTTGGCCGCGCACACATTGTGACCTAAATGACGATTTTATGACTTTCCATATCAAAAAAGTATAAAATATAACGCAATTTCAAAACAGTAACACACCACACTTTATTTCAATTATAGTCACAGTCGCACTACGCCAGTGGTAAAACACTCTTCACCCAATAATTTCGGTATTAATACTGCTGAAGACGAGTTACCCCTGAACGTATTTCCGCCGATGCTTAGTGGGCGGAGTTTCCTCCGTAACACTCGGATCTCTCTTTCTGTTTTCATTCTGATTGTTTTCTTATTCTGTGAAAAAACATCACAGCTCGTACAATAAAATTTGGTTTTCTTTGTACACTTCGATGATTTACACCGAACTGAATTCTTTAAGTGACCAGCAACTGCTGGCAAGTGCATGTCTTTTTTTCTTTTTGTCAGTGGGGGAGTCATTCGTGGTGGCGTCATGTAGCCCGAAGCGTTATTTCGTGTCTTTAATGTCAAGGGTTCTTCATTTTGGTCTTCCAAATTTATCGCTGAAAGTTCATCCACAACGCTGATATTAAAATCTAAGAATTGCTGAATTTGCTTGGCAGAATCACCAAGTTTTTCCTATCAGTTCTGTAGAGGATCCAGGCATTTGCAAGAGCTAAATCGATGAAATGTAAAATTACTTTTACAGTCCACTTTTTAGTTCTAGTATTGATGCGATAGTAACTAATCATTCGATCCATCAAATCAATTCCACCCATACAATCATTGTATGATTTGACAATGTTGGGTCTAGGAATATCTAGGTATTTAGCTTCCTTCTTCGACCAACGTTTACATACATTTATTGGATCTTTTTCCATTTTAGTTGATGCTAAAATTATTGGTTTTTGATCATACCATTGAACCAAATTAATTTTTGAATCATCCCTTACTGATTGTTCACTAAAACCTCGTTCGAATTTTTTAATTTCTTTTTCTGCTGTTAGATGAGCTGAAGAAGGAATTCTAGACTTCATAATAGTACCCGTACCATTCAAGTTTTTATCAAGTAAACTCTCTAACAACGACATTGTTGTAAAATAGCGCTCCATAAAAATGTGAGAGCCACTTTTAAGGGTTTGGGATAATCGCATCACAGCTGAAGCTCCAACACCCAATTTTTTTGAATTTTCATCCAAAAAAGTTTGTTTACCTTGATAAATTTCAAAGTCAAGCACAAGTCCTTCTAGTGTAGCACATACAAAATTTTTTAGTCCTTCCGGATTGGGTTTGCCCCTTACGAATTGTTTAAGACCACAGGTGCCAGTAAATGGTATCATTTGTTCATCCACTGCAACATTTTCTTGCCTCTCTAGTTTTAAACATCCTTGTCTGACTCTCTCGGCAATTGGTCTTACTTTCCATAACCTGTCCTTTTGTCTATCATTAGCTGATACATCATTGTCAATGAATACCTTTAAGTGACTTCTTATTGAAAAAAATCTATCCCGTGTCATGTGCTTTGCAATTGATTCAACTCTAGTTGTTTTGGCCCAAAACATCTTTACCCTAGAATATTTTAAACAAGACATTAAAACCGATATTCCTATAATTTTTTTTACTTCATCGGTCGATAAATTCATAATTTTATCATTTTCTAAAAAAAAAATTATATTTGTGCAATCACGCATTGTCTCAAATAATTTATCATCAATAAATAGTGACACATAATCCATAATTTTCCAATCTGCTCTTTGAAAGTGACTTTCTTCAAAACCTTCTTTGACTATTTCTACTCCCCTTAAAACTGCAATAAAAAAATTAGGAAAAGATAAATTTTACTACCTGAAAAAATACCTGTCAGATTTTCTCCAAGTCATTCTTTTAGCTTTTGCTGCCGTTTTTCTTTTAAAATACTTAGTGGAATATCAAATTCTGGGTCTGAGTCACCATCATAAAGATCTTGAATTTCATCTACTTGATCTTCTATAATATCCATAGTTTCTAAGGTTTCTCCCAAATCTTCTTCAATTATGGTTCCTGTATTTATTATCTCATCTTCATCGTCCTCGGAGTCTCCTTCAAACTCAGAATCATCAGCATTCAATAATTGTAGCAGCCTATCGTCATCTTTACCGGGTCGCAATTAAGTTTCAGTTCCAAAAATTGCTGAAAATAATGTCATAAATTTAAAATATTTCTTAAAAATATTTTCTTACCTAATCTAAGAATGACAATTTAAAATTTAAAGCAAGTCCCAGTGTCCACTTCGATGGATTGAGGTTAAATATAAAATTAGGGGACGAATTCCCGACGACCATTTAAATGGACATGGACGTTTTTTTTTTTATTTAAATAAACTGCCACTATAGACTTAAAATATTAATCAAATTATTAACAAAAATGATTTAGAAAAAAATTATACTAGTTTTTCCAAAAATATGTAGAAAAAATAGAAAAATCAAGGCAAAACTTACCGTCAATTGTTGCACGTCCGAACGCCGACATTTTAACTGCTGATTGGCGCGATTTTAGCCAGCTGATTGCACTTTTTGCGTTTAGATGTCGCGATGGGTTATAGTCGAAGTAGAAATGCGTAGGTACAGCGGTAAATTAATTTTTTTTCAGGAATTGCTACCTAATATTGGAATGTCCATCTAGATGGACGCAAGTTCTCAGGAGGTTATATAAATAAAGATTGTTTTATGAAGGATGGCTACTGAGAAAAGTCTTCCTAAGATGAAAAATTATATTTCTTAGGTTTTATCCGTTGAAGGTTTAGAAAGATAATGGTGGGTAGCAGTGTATAAGTCTCTTAACAAAACATATTTATTTTTCTAATTTATTGTGATGTGACTGGATCACGAAAAGAAAAAATGGGTAATAGCCTTTTATCTTCAAAAATTAAACATGTATTTAAAAGTATGTATATATTCTCCCTTTTTTCTTTTTGATTGATCTTTGATTTATTATTAACCATTGCTTTTTGCTTTTGTTTTATTCATAGTATGTGTTTATACGTGTGTTAAGGAAAGTTTAATTATATTAAAACTAATAAAGCTGCAACAAAACTTAATGTTGAATATTAACTATAAATAATCCTCAAATTCTCAGCTTACTAGTATTTTCAGCAGCATGGTTTTAATTTGATCAAACATGCATAATAACTTCACTTTTTGCTTCTTGTTTCATTAGCATCGGAACTGTTAAACTCTTATTGTAGTATAACCATTAAAATAGTTAAATCGTTTTTTACTTATTGGGTGCGCTTAAATTACATATTGAATTCTCTTGAAACTGTGTCTACAACTAAAAGATATTTGAACTAATTTTAACAGAAACAAAACTGTGAAATACAATTAAAAGTATTAAACTCTGAACACAGATACAACTACATAAAGTAAACAAAACACTCCGGAACAAGAAATACCGTACCAAATTTATATCGCGAATTAAGAGCACCGTAGGTCAGGTTTTTAGGTTTAGGTTCAAAGTGAGAGGACCTTTTACGCCATTTACCGCAACCGCTCAGCCTGTTGTGGCTCACACCTTTTTATATTTCTCCTAATGGGATCAGACTTCTAATAACTCCGATATCAAACTGGGAGAGAGCTCTTTCATGTCCCTTAGTCGTGCCGCTAACGGACACGAGCACAATATGTGTCCTGGTGTCCCTGTCTCCTGGAAAGTATGATGAGCAGACGATTAGATGTACCTTCTGAAGCCGTATCTCCGGCCTTTTCCTATGAAAACGGTTCTATCCGCTTTCTGTTTAAAGCCAAGGAACCCTTTTCCCTACAAAAACGATTCTGTCCGCCTTCTGTTTGGATTCAGGGATCCCTTCCTAAGCACCTGCTTGTTCGGGATGGAGTAGCCCCATGAAACAGGCGCCTGTGAATTCAGGGGCACCTTTCGAAACGAATTAACCCGTTTCGGTCGGCGCCCCTTTATCTACTTGTGACCTTTGTCACTTTTTTCCTGTGAAAGCGGTTCTGTCCGCTTTTTGTTTGGACCTAGGGAAGTAATAGTCCACCACGGCAGAGCCCCGCATAACCGCAGTAAGGCTAAATACTCCAAGAGGTCGCCTGTATGTCAAAGGCACCGTTGGAGACACCTGTTTAAGGCACATGATGTCATTCACTTATCAGCACGCTTGCTAACACCTTGAGTTAAGCCTTGTGTTCGTCTTAGCTTCGGATCCCGTCCCATAGCGACCGGAGTTGCCGATAACCGGTAATCCCAGCGGGTTGGAGTTGCCTGTAAACTCCAGCGCATGTTACAAAAAATCCTACTGGGCCCAACCACGACATCGACGTGCGAACACAGCGGTGGGTACGGTACCAAAACATACAATGTTATGTAATCGGCAATGCGGCGCATTGTTGATGAGAGAGCATTTTGATTTACAAGCGCAGACGGACAAATATTTAAGTTAAATTTGTATGTTTTATTTCCATACAGTAGGCGCCGTACTGCGAACATAGGAGGCTCCTGGACAATTTTGGATGTACCCAATTCTAAAATACCAATAATAGTTTTGTGGTTCATCTCAACTTCCGTCTCGTTTTCTCACGTGGCGCATTTCTGGTTAGGACTGGTGGGATGCGGTAATAAATTCGGAAGAATTATCTGTCCAGTTTTGTTGTTTACTACGTTTTTATTTTCAGTAAGAGGATGCAGTGTTTATAGGCAAGTAGCAGGAGCTAGCTAGCGTCAACCGACTTCGATCTGATTTCTTATCAGTCATAAATTTAAAATTAGTTGCTTACGAGACCGCAACGTTTGCTGCTTAAAAACCAAACAGTTTTTCCTAATAAAATAAAATAATTTTTTCAAATAAATAATTTTAGCTGAAGATATTTTTAAGAAAATAATTTAATGTGATTCATAGAATAAAAAAAGAAAAACTCTTTTTCAAGTTATCAAAGATGATCAAATAAACCACCTTCTTGAGCCAAACAATAACCAAGATTGTCATAAAAACGCCTTCTGACATTTGCTAGAATGTTAAGGGAATAATCCTAAATTTCCAATTTTGCAGATTATTGCCTATTCTCCTGGAAACCATAAATTTATGATTTTACGTGACCTCAGAGAAAAAATCGTTGGGTGAGACCATGAAGTGAAAATGTCGATTAATCAGTAAAAACAATGTTTCTTATAAAATTTTTCATTGTTATTTTTCATTTCCATTACAGTTTCAAAAAATTGCCTTCGTCTAAAATGATCATCAGGAAAATTTCATTGGTTTTTTACTTTGTAGGATCGGTATCAATTTTTTCAGCACTCTTTCCACTGATCTTCTGCTCAAAAAAACCTGTCCTGCAATTGTATTAATGGAAACTGTATGATTTTTAATAACACTTGCCACTACCATAATTTCTTTCATTTCCTTTTGTTGTATTTTTTTGAGGCACTATCATGTTTATGTTTTCTTGGAGTTAAACAACCAAATGTCAGAAAGTTTTTAATGACTCGGTAAATAGTGGAAATCGTGGAGTCGGCCTGTTAGAAATAAATTATTAAATAATTCCCCAATTCCCCTAACAGGATTTCCACGGTGATTCCATTCAATAATTTGAATTTTGTCTTCCAGTTCGTAAACATCCATTATTAATAACTATTATTAAAAAAAACTTTTTGGTCGCAAATAATCGACACAGTACAACTATTGCTGTCGAGCGTTCGATACTAAAGAACTATTTCAGAAATAAACGTATTGAATTGTTCGCTGGAAAATTATTGATCGATAAGCAATGCGTGCGGCGTTTTTAGGTACATCCAAAATCGTCTAGGATCGTCCTATGTTCGCAGTGCTCTGCGCTTTACTGTATATTCCACCGCTTAATAATACTTTTAACTGATTTCAAGGCACGCCAAGCTCGTAATTCAGATTCATTTAGCATTAAATAAAATATTACACCAGTTTGTAAGGCCATCATACCAAAAAAAAAAAAATACATCTTTCATTTTCAATCCACCAATATGTCCGCTGCACTTTTAGCCATAATTTTTTTGCCTATACTGTTCTATCGACAAAAAGTCAAATTGGCAGTGCCCGCTTTAGCCTTTTGGCCATTCTGGGCAAAAATAGGAATTTCCGCCCCAGAAATTGATTTGGAGGTAAAAGGAAGGGAGGTACTGAATTAAGTCAAAAATTAAATAAGATTTCAAATACAAAATACACACAATTTCAAAAACAATGCTTATTATTTTAAAAACAAAAAACATTAGCTACATGCAAATTAAAAACTTAAAAATAATTAACAAAAAACTTTTTTGCGAACTTTTAACTCATTAAATCAAGGCGCTAAAGTTTTCTGAACCATTTAAATAGTTTAAAAATTATATAACAAATTGATTATCGGCACAAATTTATTGAATTATTGCCTTAATTTATTGTATTTAAATTAGGGTACATTTATATTCTTTCCGAACCTTTAGCATTACAAAAGAAAGTACATATAACAATAGTGGAAAAAATATTTTAACTTAACATATATGCTTCTGGGCTAAAGGAAGAAGTTTTTAGCAAAAATTTTTGCGATTTAGTACAATTCGGCGTAAAAAAAAACAGCGCCGCGCCGCTGATCGATTTTAAAGCTTTTTATAAATTTATAATAAAGATTTTATTGTTCACAAAAAAAAATGGTCAATGCCTATTGGGCAAAAAATTAAAAATTAAATTACTGCCTCTCAAAGGCGGCTTTATTTATTTATTTACTTGTTACTTGATTCATATTTTATCGATATAAATGCCGCCCCAAATTTTGCAGCTCCGGGCAGATGCCCAGGTTGAACCCCCCCCCCACCTAAAGCGGGCCCTGCATATTGGTCAATCACAATTTGTGGCTCTTGAGGATACTTATTAGTGAACTCCTTCCCAACTATATAAAAATATATAGAACGTTTCACGAGGGTTTGTACTTACGTCATCAATGACGTCATGACTTGGAAAAAAGGTTTGTCGTAGCTAATTCATAAAAAATCAATGCTGTTCACATTTTTAATTAAAGTTAGGCAATATTGATGCAAGTACGTTTCAAAGCGCTCTTTAGAGCACGTTCAGAATTGTTTTCTAATAAAATTTTAAATTTATCATGATCCGATTGCACCAATAAAATTTTTAATTTTCTTAAGGTGAAGCTAAGCTTAAATCAGAAATTCGATTGGACCAGCGTTATCGGTGGATTCAAGATTCGCTTTATCTTAGCCTAAAAATATCTAGACTTAACGTTATTCTTGTCAATAACAAACCACAAGAATAAACAAATCTACTTACCTCTAAAACTGCAGTAAGTGGTAACAGGTTAATTTCTGCATCTCTCTCCTGTGTGAAATAGTCAATAAGGTATAAAACCATATTTTGTTCACCTTCTGAATACCGTCGAGGCATTTTACACAATAAAAATACGAAAATATAAATAAAATCTGATGTTACTTTTGACAAAACAATTTTTTTGACAAGTTTGAAAAATGACATAATTTCATAACCCATATTTTAGGATATTATTATTGTAGCTTTAAAAAATCAGCTGTTGAACGGCAGCCATTTTGATTTTAAGAAACGACCAACCTTTTTGACGTCATTAATTTGTTTCAGTCTGTTTTTGACCTTTTTAATTTGTTAAAAAAGGTAAGGCAATTGATGACGAAAGTACAAACCCTCGCGAAACGAAGTTTAGGCGCTTTTGAGAATTCCCATGGACTAAAGCTTTACATTTATTATGTTTATAAAAATTGGAAACATGTATATTGATGATGGTCTATAAGGTCTGGGTACAAATGAAAGTGGTACTGTTATGCTCAGCATTAATTTTACTAATTTTATTCAAGGTGTTTTGCTATGAACTGCTTAGTAATACAAGGGGATTTAGAACTTCTTTCTTAAAGTTAAAAGCAGTATTAATATAGTTCTAAAATCACGATAAAACTTATAAATAACCCACAAATCAGACTTTGTATGCAATGAAAGCAATCTAGAAGATTGTTTTATTTGTTAAGCCAGTTTTTAGAAACTTTTTCAATTTATTTGATTGATAAGTTTTAAATCTCCCTGTTTAATTGAGCGATCTATACCCTGGCCATTTTAATTTGAAAGTGACTTCATCAGCCCGTTTTACAAAGGAAAATATGTTTTAAAATGCCTTGTTGTGAATAAGTTTATTACACGTCAAAAGTACGATAGGTAATTTCTTATTTTGTCTATGTAAAATCATAAATATAATTCAAATTAGGAAATTACAAATGTTAATCCTTTACATAGGGGCAATGATCCACAATGGTTTTATTCTGAACGTGATGTGTGTGTAAAGTGTGCAAAAGGAATATCCACAAAATCATTGGTTCTGGGTTCTGGTTAGCAATAGCTATTTAAGTTCGAATTATTATGATCAAAAAATAAAGTATTTTGCTTAAATTGGTAGAAAGTACCCAGTTTGTTAAGTTTATACAGTTGAATGAAGTAAAACGTATTTTATTAAATAATAAGCAAGCCAAAGAACACTGTAAGGCAGTGTTTCCCAAAGTGTGGGTCGCGACCCCCTGGGGGGTCGCAATGAGATATAGGGGTCGCCGGAAATTTCCAAAATAAGACAAAACACTACTTTGTTAAATCATGTATTTTTATTTTAATAAAGCCGTAAATAAAATTAACAATTAATTATCAAACAAAACATAAAAACTAAATATTAAAAGTTCTTAAAAGTCCTTAAAAATAAAAGAAAAAATAAAGTCAAATATTACAATGTTAATGAGACCCATGCGCTGTTTTTTGAAACTAGTCTTTCAAATCTAGGCTGTGTATTTGAGACACACACAATTATATCGTTTTCAAGTACGAGACGATTTCTCACTTTTGTTTTAATGGCAGTTATGACGAGAAACTTAACTCACATAAATATGATGTTACAAATGGAACCAAACATTTTACAGCTTCATTCGCCAACTGAGGGTATTCCTGCATCTTTTTGGTCCAAAATTCGTCCGGGTTCTGGGAAAAAATTGCAGCTTGACATTCCATCACTTGATATTTCAATAAGTTGTTCTTTCATGTTTATTGGTATTTCAGCATGTTGAAAGGAATCGGCTAAAAACGGATTCAGTATCCATTGCAACTGTCGTAACTATTTTGAATTTCTTCGGGGAAATAATCACAGAGCTTTTGTTTTAAATTAAGCAAAAGTAACTTGCATGCCTGCAAAAACTTGTTCAAAATTTGTAGCATTGTAACATACATTTTCTATAATTTCCTGAATGCACTGGAATGAATCGAGCTGCTTTTTGCCAAGTGAAGTTGACCATAAATCGATTTTTCTTATATATATTTTTATCTGTGGCTGTAATTATATTAATGTCGCGACCTTGCAAATTACTGTTCAAAATATTTAATTGTTCGAAAATATCAGCAAGGAAACCTAGTTTCAAAAGCCAAATAGGATCGGAAAATTGATTTTCATATGGGGACTTCTCATCTTTCAAATACATTAAGCTCTGCTCTTAAGTGAAATACTCTTTTAAGACGTTGCCCCTTGAAAGCCACCTTACTTCGGTGTGATAAAGAAGATTTTGAAATATAGCACCCATGTCTTCGCAGATTTTTCGAAAAAATACGGGTCTGTAAAGCTTTTCCTTTAATGGAATTTACAACTTTAATGATGGTTTTCATAACACAGTCCATTTCAGGAGGTAAAGCTTTTGACGCAGAGCTTCTCGATGTAAAAAACAATGTCTCCATGTGCATTAGGCATTATTTCTTGTAATCTGACGACAAGACCAGATTGATGTCCTGTCATAGCTTTAGCGCCATCCGTGCATATAGCAATACATTTTCCCTAGTCAATAACATATTTACTTGTGCGTTTCACAAAACTGTCGAATCAACATTTTCCAGTGGTATTGGTCTCCAATGGGGAACAAAATAAAATATCTTCTTGAATGCCATTATTTGTATCATATCTTACAAACGTAATAAATTGGGCACAGTTAGATATATCCGTGGATTCGTCCATTTGAAGAGAGAAGTACGTGCATTTATTAAGATTTTCCACAACTTGCGCTTGAATATCTTCTGCCATATCACTAATTCTTCTTTGGATAGTATTATTTGACAGAGGTATTGTTTTTAACTTTGCAGCCTCTTTTTCACCTATCATTATATGTACCATTTCAACAGCTGCTGGCAAAATCAGATTTTCAGCAATTGTGTGCGGATTACTAGTTTTGGCAACGCGATAAGCAACTTTATAACTTGCTAATAATGCTTTTTCGTTAGTAGTGGTTGCCAATTGAAAAGTATCTTGCTGTTTGTGAAGGACGTTCAGCTTTCTTCAAAGAATTCTACGGGTTTGTCTTTTTATCTGGATGTTTGCTATTTAAATCTCGAAGTAACTTTGATGGCTTCATGCTTTCGTTTGACAATACTTCTCCACAATGTGGTTTATTGGAAATAATGGTAAAACCATATTTAAGATAATCATCACTGTAAAGTCTGTTTTTCTTTTTATTACTGCCACTTTCAGACGTAGATGGTTCTGCACTTCTTTTTAAAAACTTATCCATAATTTGTAATTTATCGTAGACGTAAATACGTAAACGGGAATACGTAAGTCGCAAAATATTTACTCATTACTTAATACCGCTGCATTCGCCACAACGCGCTGTTTCGAACTGAGGTCTCATTGACAAGACCTTGGTCACCCACGGTCATAAAATCTAAATTGGGTGGGAAGGAGTGCTGCGTTGCCAATTTGTGGATTATTGCCCGCTTTTCGAGTCTCGACGTTATCGTTTAGACTGAAAGTGTATATTTTCTATATTTAGGTATTTTATGGAACTTTTAAGTTGCAATATTTTTTGTGATAATTACCTAAATTTAAAATAATGACCGATTGTGCGCTTTGCGATTAAAAAACTCAAAAAAGAGGAGCTATTTTTTCTATAAAGTAGGTACCTACCAGATTAAAAAAATGCAACATTTTAAAGTGGTGCATAATATTTTATTTACCCATAATACAAAACAACTTTTTAACGTGGAAAAATAAAATTAAAGTCAATACAGTGTTTAGATTTGTAATCTTAAGATCATGAAATGTTTGTGTCTATTTAGGTATTCATTATTTCACTATTCACAATATAAATTTTAGTAACTAAAACCTCCATTAACCAAACATAACAAAAAAAACAGGTAAATTGTTCAAAAAATATTTAAATTAGCATGACTTGATTTATAGATGAACAGTTGATAACCAAATAAAACGACATACTTTGTGTAAGTATTTAAACAAATTGTTATTACAAATGATTTATTTAAAAAGAATACATGACAGTACACAGTATTTGATTTAACATTGGCATTTAAAAAATATAGTTTGAACCTAAAAAATAAACATCATTTTAACTTTAGAACATAATTAATAATATTGCAACTCACAAGTCCTATCAAATACCTTAAAAAATTTAAATTTTAAATCAGAAATGAATTAATAATTATAAGAATGATAAGAGACCACTTAAGAGAAAACGCGGGTATATACTTCAATATAAACATCAAGGAAGGTGAACAACTGAACAATCCAAAACAGACGAGACGTCTATTACAGATTTGGCAACGTAGCAGCATTCTACGTAATTTAAGCTTTGTGACCGTGGGTGACCAAGGTCTTGTGGTCTCATTGCACATCGCCGCTTATATAAAGCCGAAACGAGGCTACGAGAACGTTCCAGAGTGCCATCTACTAGCGAAGTAAGGAGTAGAGCCTTCGCGAATATCATGGAAAAGTATTGCGATGTAGACACAAACAAAGATGTCGCGGTGTAAATGTGCAGTCGACTTTTTATTATTTATTTTTATTGTAAATGCTAGTCGGGCAGAAAACTGTTTATTAGTGGAACAGATGCAATTATTAAAATAATTGTTGAATTTTTAAATGTATTTAGTTTAAACTTAAACAGTAAAGTAAAATAAAATTTGAGAAACCATCAGTTGTAAATTAGGCACGCTATTTTTGTCTATTTTGGTTTGGGTGATGAGTAGGAGGTCGTGAACAATTTTTAACAAAGGGGTCGCGCTTTAGATAAGTTTGGGAAACACTGCTGTAAGGTATTTTGTATGTGTTTTATAGTACAAGGCTCATCCGCTTAAATCTACAGATATCTGTATTTTTGATAAAACCTAGTTTTCATGAATAATACGTGGGAGTAGAATAGATTACAGCAAGGTTGCCTGGCAAAACTTAGCCGCAACTACCATTAATTAAATATACTGGGTGATCCAGGAACCTGGCTCACCCTCTTTTTTTCTGCACTATTTAAAATAGAAAAATTGAAACTTGGGGATTTTATATAACGTGAAATTTGACATTTTTTGACAAGTCACCTGACATCAGTTGACTTTTAAAGTCATCGGAAACGGCTTCAATTTTTAATTTTCAAATGAGACAACCTATGTATTATTACATTTTTGGATTCATGAGAACATTCTTCGTCTAACGGTTCCCCATTTGTCAAATTTTGACAATAGAACATTTTTAAAGCTGTCAAAATTTGACAGGGGTACTGTTGGACGCAGAATATTTCCAAAAATCTAAAAGTGGCTCATTCGAAAATTAAAAGTTAAGGCCGTTTCCGGTGAAATCGGAAGTCCCATAACTTGTTAGAAGGCGTTAAATTTGATATTATATGATATCCTAAGTTTTATTTTTTTATCAGAAAAAAGAGGGTTAGCCATGCTTCTGGATCATCCGGTACATTTAATTAAAGGTAGTTGGGGCTAAATTTTGCCAGGCAAACCTGCTGCAACTATTTTACTATCATGTATCATTCATAAAAATTAAGATTTATCAAAAAAACAGACAACTGCAGATTGAAGCGGCCGGATCTTAGACTATTAGAATATATCTTTTAAAAAGGGAATAAGATACTAATTTCAGGTTGTTGTTAAAATTGTTTCTTTTAAGAAAATGTAGCTTAATTAGTTATTATGCGGCACAAAAATAAATATAATATAAATTAAAAAACGTAGCGAAGCAAAAGACCAAAAAAGGGGTCCAAATATTTATTGTCTTTTGTTAATACACATTAAAAAACCGTTAGGTATAAATTTTATTTATTAATTTATGTAAAAATAAATTATTATTTAGAGAATAAATGTTTCCTGGTCCTGGTCTTATTTTTATTTACTGTAACGAAAGCTCCATATTAATTTACATTAAGGTAATATATAAATTATTAATTAACCTAGAATTAATTAAGGAATTGCATTATATAAAAAAATGTAAAGTTCGGCTAGACTAGTCAAATTTAACTAAACGAATATATCTGAATTAACTTTGTGAAAAGCCCTGCTTATTTTTAAATACGTGAAAACCCTTGTCCGTGAATTTTGATTACTTTTTCGCTAGTATACCCATTCCTTTGGATTAATAAATGTATTTTTGTTCGTTTTTAAGTACGTCACTCTGACATTAAAACGAACCAACAGCAATGCTCACAAGAAAAAACTCAAACACGACGCAAAGAAAAGTTTTCCATTTAACTAACCAAAAAGACACCATTTCAAAAATATGCCAAGTCCAAACTCGATGCGAATTGTAGTGTAATTTTTTGGGATAGCAATCGTAACTGTTTTAATTTCAGTGTGTCAGTATCATGCTCATTATTATCATTAATATGTTTGGTTATAGTTTCTGTTTTTTTTTTAATGTTGTGTTTGCATAGAAACAAATAATAAATACTTAAACGCGTATATTAATTTTGTTATTCCAAATAGAACCTAATATAAATTTTAAGTTGTTAGAATAAAACACACTTAGAAACACATACTAATTTTTAGTTTTCTTTTTTAAATCTAACCAGACTATTCCCCATTAGCGACAGCTCCACCTCCTGCTGCCAACTATCAGTATGCAGGAGCATACGAAATGAGAAATAAAGTCTGACAGAAAGTAAGTATTTTCTTATTTGTATAATTAATAGTATAATTAGTGTCATTTACCTTCCTTCACTCTTTTCTCCCAGTTTAATAAAAGAATAGATAACACAAATGATGTTTTATTAGTAATAAAACTTACAAAAAAAAAAACGTTTAATAATTTTGACAAGTTTCCTAAGTTCTTGTGCATTTGCAGTGTGATCAATAACTCTCATCCTTATTTTTAAGATAAACAAAAATTTGTTATTTTGAGTATTTATTATTTTTATTTTAAGTAAGAAGGCCGTCCATGTGAATCCTATCCCCAAGAAAGGATCGAAAACTGTTCCTTTTAATTATAAACCTATATCTCATCTTTTATTTATTTGCAAGGTAAAGAGAAGAAAATAACTTTCAAACTTTAAATATTTGAAAAAATATTATTGGCAGAAAGTACATATTTCGACACAACAGATCCACAGCGAATCTTTCATTTATTTCACACAACCAAAACAAGTACCTTGAGTTCCTTGGTGAATGTAAGATCGTTGCTATGGATATATCTAAGGTTTTTGACCAGGTCTGTCATGATGCGCTCCTCAATACACTCCCTTCTTACGGTCTTCCACCTAAACTTGGTATTTATAGTCTGTCTCAAAGTATATCGTTATGGCTTTTGACGGACCATACCCCAATAAATCTTTAACGATTTTATTACCTATTGTTATTGGGTAAACCCATTGTTCATAAGGGCAGGGGTGGGCCAGGTATTTCTTGAGTATTAACTATTAGGCATATAAATATTTTGGCTAATATTTTAGTGACAGTGTTGAATAACCGTTTTTACTGTGTTAACTATGTCGCGTCGAAATCATTTGTCATTAGATGCAAAACAGGTTGTGAAAAATGTGTATGAAACTTTAATCAGTAGAGGTCTAATTAAACAAAAAGCTTTAAAAGAAACCTGTCTACTTACAAGAACTCCAATATTATCGATAAGGGATATTATTATTAGTGAAGAATTGAACAAAAAAAAAACGTAGTGATTTTCAATCTCACCGTATAGACAATAGTGATCAGGCCCTAATAAGAAGAAAAATATATTGTCCCTATGAAAGCGGAGTTATTCCTACCTTGGATAAACTGAAAAAGAAGCTAGACGAAGACGAAACCAATATAAATATTAGCCGTGCCACCCTCCATAGAGTTGTTTGTAAAATAGAATTTAAATACCGCAAAATAGACAAAAGACAAGTAGTAATGGAATCGCACAGATCACGCACTTGGAGATTTAATTACAAATAAATTAAAAGATATAGGTTAGAAAACAGATATACACCTTGATAAAACATGGTTCGATACACACGACACAGTATCCAAAGGATGGGTTGATTCCAGTCAAAAGTGTCAGACGAAAGCACCTTCAAATAAAGGAAAACGCATTACCATAATACACGCTGGTTCAGAAGACGGATTTGTCTCAAACTGCTTGCTGTTGTCTGCAAAGAATATTAAGGATTCTAGCTTGGATTATCATGAAGATACAAGGGCAGAACTTTTTGAAAACTGGTTTCAAAATTATCTTTTAAAAAATATTCCACACAACAGTGTTATTGTCATGGATATCGCAAGCTACCACAGCTGTCTGCTACACAAAGCACCAGCTTCATCAAGTTCAAAAACTAAAATCCTGGAATATTTGTTAGAAAATGATATTTATTTTGAATTCAGTTCCAAAAAAACGCATCTTTTGAAAGTCCTAAATTCATATGCAATTAAAAAACAATATGTATGTGATAATTTGGCTGAACAGGCTGGGCATACTGTTTTACGGCTTCCTCCGTATCACTATATGTTTAACCCCATAGAGCACTTGTGGAACCAACATCAAAGATCAGAGCAGAAAATGATACACCTACTTTAAGTCCCAGTGTTATAAATTTAATAAAAAATGTAATTACTAACATACCAGTTGAGAGCTGGAAAAATTCACTACAGCACACTATAAAATTGAGGAATCTTTTACATTTCTATCCAAAACAACATAAATCCTATTGTAATTAATCTCATTGATGATTCTGATAGTGAAACAGAATTAGATTTAGATATTTCGATTAAAAATGTAATTATAAATAGATAATGCAGTTATAAATTTATTAAAAGTTTGCATATATTTAATTTCTTAATGTAATTTTAAGATTATACTTACCTAAATAAACAATAAATTATAAATCTTTATATTATTTAAGTCCGTCCCTAATGTTCTGTCCTTTAATACCTACCGATCCACAGTTTTATTGCTGTCGGCAGGTATAATCCATAAATGAAGGCAAGAGCTAACACGGTATACTTTGAGACAGACTATACGTTAGTATGGTTGTAGATTTTATATGGGATATGGACAAAATAAAAATATTTTCGTTAAGATATAATATACGAATTTTAGGTACAAAAGATTAATAACCGACAATAAGTCTAGTTTTTCTTTATCTCAAATATCTTCTTTCTTCCACGATCAATCCTATTCATAGTTTCTCAATCAAGTACCCTTTATTATATTCAGTTTTTTAAACCAGTTTTCCATGGCTAATTTTAAAACAAATGCGGGGTAATGCAGATATTCTTTTGGGAAGGTTAAATTAAAACCAAAAACTTTCCATTTAAAACCTTTAAAAACATAATCATATTTGCTGTCGCGAAAAAAGTCTGTTATTCTTTAATTACTTACTCCCAAAGTAGACTCTGCTTGAAATATGTTTGTATGTTTGAGAAATGGCGTCTCCCACCACTCTTAGCATCCTTAATTCCATTCATAAAAGAGCTGTTTGCCTTATTAAAGAAAGCCTTCATCGCTTGGCCACCGACGAGCTATAGGCGACTTCTACCTCTTTTATAGGTATTTTCACGTCTTATTATTTCTTCTCTAGTAGGTCCCAATAAAGGAATACGAAGTGCCACTTTCATGCATCCCGGTAAAGTCCATCTGGAGAGGCCCTGACTTCCTAATTTACTCGTCCCTTAATTTCTAGAGTCTTACCGCTATGGAACCTTTTGCGTACTCAGGTATTTCCTCCCCGTCTAATGCTACAAATCTTTAAGTCTTGTGTTAATAAATTGCTGTTTATTTTACTTAATTTTAAGAAAATGTCAACTTTTTATCCTTTACGTTACTATTATTCAGAATGGCTGTACCTGACGTGAGTTATTATACCAATATACAGTGTATTAACCTCATTACTTTTTTTAATCTATTTTTGCGTTTATATCATAATAGCCACGCTGTGTTGTCGGTGATTGATAGCATGACCAATAAGTAGGATCTCTTATCTGTATATTGCCTCTTGATCTGAGAGTCCCAGGGTGGCCACTTTCTGAAAAAAGCAGGGAAATATCATGGAATTTTGTAAAAAAATCAGAAAAACCTGGAATTTTAACTTGAAGTCCAAAATAATTTCAAGTGATTTACATTTTGTTATTACTTTTAACGAGTCTTTAAATAGAATAGCTTGGGAGATGAAAATGGATCTTCATATTTAAATAGTATTGAACACAAAGTTTAGACAACACATTTTACATCACAGTTTGTACAACAGGCCTCGCTGCACAAAAATAGCTGTTGACTGTAACTCAAAAAATCTACTGCAACTGTCCATGGATGGTTCAAACGGTAATTTTAAATTATTAAGTGACCTAAAAAAAGGTATGTGAGAGACCAGATATATAAAAATAAGAAAGTTATGGGCGACGTACAACCCACAACTAGTATAAGGTTACAGTTAATTCAAAAAATTGAATATTCCATTTTAAAAAGTTTTGACGAGCTATTGATAACTTCTTTAAAAATGTTTCTACAAGAAGATCCCTTTCAAAAAAAGTTATGTAATCAAATTTTTTTGGGAAAAACTTTTGTGCTATTCTTTGCAAGAAAATGTTTGTGTGTTCTTCTCAGGCTTCAGATATTCTGAGAAATCCTGGAAAGTTTTTTTTTTTTCTTAAGGAAAACAAAAAAACTGCATAAGAAGGTTTGGTAAATTGTATTTGGTGGTAATAAAATAATATTCATTGTCAAATAGGTTATTTTTGTTAATTTTGTTTCCAGGAACCAAAATTTTAAAATCAATTGAACAGTCTATATGGCTAACAGATCATTTTAATCTAAAGTTTCAACTGGTTTTGAAAAAGTAGGGAATAATATAAGCAAGGGTACTACTGTAAACGGTTAAAAACATATATTTCCCGTGGTTAGTTGTAGTATAATTTTGAAACTTTCTTTCCTGAAACTTTTGGAATTTGAGTCTGGCAAACCGGAAAAAATGGTGAAATTTTGATTTTTATAATTTGGTGGCACCCTGGAGTCCGCATCTTAATACAGATAATGGTTGGAAGTAGGCTCCAAACGAGAATACTAGATGATCATAATAGCATACAACACGAAAACATAGAATTTGCCTACTACTTGGGGATAAATTAAGTATAGAAACTCAGGCTTGCCTGCAGATCATACCGAATATAAATCATTACGGTCTCAATCTAAAATATCAATAGCAGCTGACAACAACACTTTCGTCCAGAATACCCAGAGCAATATCCTTAAGAATATTAAGTACTTCTGGAGTTATATAAGGTCAAAACTAAGCACTAATCAGTACCCCAAACGCTTAAGGTTTAATAATGAGGAATCAAGCGACCCTAAGCAAATCGCCAACTTATTTACAGAGATTTTTTTCAATTCGTTTATTCCAGTGACTAGTCAGCCTGATTTTTTAAATTTTATTTATCCCATTTATTTTCTCACAGCTATATTAATTTTATTAAATATAAATCTTGATAGCTCTATGGTCTTCAATGAAATATCTAAACTTGGAGAGAGGAAGGGTGATGGACGCGATAATGTTCCACCAGTGTTCATAAAAAACTGTAGTCCTACCTTTGCTGCTCCATTAGTTATCTTTTTTAACTATTCTTGAGCCTGGGTCGATTTGCGTCTCTTTGGAAAACTGCCTATGGAACTGCTATCTTTAAATAAGCAGATGTTTGTAATTGTAAGGTTCTTAAAAGGAACATGGTGAATGAGCTCCTGAGAAGCTTTTGCAGCGCCCTTTCACTGCGCCAACATGAATTTCTTGAGTACCGGTCATGTTAGACCGGTATGTGTTTACTCTGATTTTCTGGTAGCTGCTGTTGACTCGGGTGGCCAGGTGAATTCTGTATATTTTGACTTTATGAAGGCATTTGATAGGGTGGATCAGACTATTTTAATCAGGAAACTAAAGCTTTACTTTGAAGCTGCTTTGATATACAAAGCAGTATTAATACAATGACCAAGTGATGCCTAAAAAATAGAATGGATCTAAATACATTGAAGTGTAAAGACATTACATTCTCTAGATTAGTAAAGCCAATTTTACATTCTTATTTTATTGGGAGTGCACCCATATTTAGAGTAAATCTGATTGACTTGGCAGCAATTTTCGATACTGACCTAAGATTTAGTGATCATATCAATAATGCGATATATAAATCTTTTAGAGTGAGCGGTCTCATCATGGGGCAATGCTGGAATTTAAGACACTGAGGTACTAAAAACTCTTTATTTTAGCCCCGTGCGCCGCCATATTGAATACTGTTGTATGGTCTGGTAAGTTAATTTAAAGGGAAAGACCCTGTTAAAACGTAGAATATATATTACTTTAACATTTGGTTATAAGATTGTTAACGGCATTGTGGACTGTCCAGACCTGCTAGCTCTCATTATTTTTCGAGTCCCTTCGCAGAACACCCGCCTTCTTGATCCGTTTTCAATAAATAAAAGCCGCACTGATGTGGTTCAGAACAGGATCACAAACCGTGTTGGGTAGTACTTTAACTCTTACATCCCTCCTACTTTTGATTTGGGCTGTGTCCCATTGACGTTTAGGCATAAGTTGAGAGCGACTAAGAACATTTATTTTCACCGTATTTCGTCACTTTGGTCAACTTATTTAGGCATGCCTTGTTGTAGGTTATTCTTAAAATGTTAATTGTAATGATTTTTAGATGTAAGAATTACTGTACATATTTTAACTTATTTATGTTGTACTATTTGGGCGATTATCCTGTAATGTACTGCATTTTTGAATAAATAAATTTAATAAATAAATTTTAACAGGAAGAGGGCGGGGCCGCCGAAATAGCCCCTCCCCATCGGGTGTCTCCGCCACCCGACTATCCAGGCACCCCAATGTTGGCCAACATTACCTTAAACTTTGATCAACCGACTTTTACACCGGTCCCTTGCCCCAAAGCGTTTACGCAAGAGGCTATCCAGTCACCAAAACTTTCAGTTCAAGAAAATCTGCAACTGCCAACGACCAACAGTGTTCAAGGAAGTGTTTCCAGTCCAGAAGTGATTGTCAAATCGTGTGTAAGTGCCATGCCAGTGATAGGGACTGAAAGACAGATGAGTCTTGGGCCGATGACGTCCTCGTAATGAGGTCCATTTTGCAATAAAAAGCTTTTTTTTCATTTTAATTGGATTAACGAGGAAAGTGTTTTGTAAAACCTTTTTATCAGTAAGTAAAGAAATAACAGCGTATCCCAAATTAGTTATGGATGTATTGGAATTATTGTTTGTTATTAGATAAACAAATATTAAACGAAAAAAACATTAGGCAAACCGTTTGGATTTTTAATTTTTTTATTTCTAAGCTGATAACATGTCGCGAATATGAAATTTTATTCAGTGAATAATTAACAGGTAGTAAGCTATGTCAAGATTCGATTGAGTTTTTAATATTTAATACATACACATCAAAATACAACACAATATATTTATAAATTGCAACGCAAACTTTTAATAAAGGGGTAATGTTTTCTTCACAGCAAAACGTGAGCAACTAAAAATTAAACACTTTGATACTAATGAGATGGGTGTCTAAGAAATAAGAACTAAAAACTAACCAGAACAACTGCAAATTAAAAAACCCTAATAAATGGCACAACTCTTTTCACTAATGATTAAATAAATTTTGAATTAAAAAACTCCCACTAAAATTTATGGAATGGATTTTAGGCAGAAACGTTTTATAGTTCTGTTTTTAACCTTTCTAGCTTCAGTATTTTACGTGACAAAGCTCTAAGAAGGCGAAACAATTGGTTATAACCAGTAATTTTACTTTTTCTGTAGTGGGACAAAAGTTTCTTTGTTGTTATAGAAAGGCCAAACTACCATTTACAAATAACGTTTTTAAAAACTGTCAATTTAAAGTATGTAAACATGTTTAGATCTTGAATGTGACATTTAATATTTAGTTAAGGACATATTATAGCCATACTATTTGGACTACCCTTAATAATTTATTTATTTATTTTTAGCCCATGATGTCTAGGTACTTGTAGAGAAAAAAAGTGCCACAGGAAATTTTTAATTTTGTTATCCAAATAACACCCAGAAAATATTTAAAAAAAAGATCTAAAATTTAACTTTTTACTACAAACCGTACAAACTTTTTACATTTTATAGACTTATTTTACGTTGTGATCCTATTTAATAAACTGTTCTTTATTTTATTTAATCATCAATCTATCTCTAATAATAAGAGAAATTCCAATGCATGCATTACCAACTTCTACCCCACTGTATATTCATTTGTGTTTTAGTACTAAAAAGAAATCTATAAACACTTTTCTCTATCCCAAACAATTCTACCAGTCACAAAAAGTACAATATATATATTAAATAATATTAAAAATCCCAATCAAACGTCTTTCAGTCTAATAAAGCTCTGTCACATGTCGTATCAAAAAAAAGTTGGCCAATATGTGCTCTGTGATGAACACGAGAACTTTTTTGAAAGTGCGTGTTAACTTTAGAACTTATTATGGTCAAAAACGGGTGAAAAATGAGCAAATTTCTTGTATTAAGTAGGACAAATATACAGCGTGATCAGTTCGTTGATGGAGGCTAATTCATCTCGAAGATACAGGGCGTTTTTCAAATTTTGACGATTTCAATACATCTCTGTATCTCGGGTTTTAGTAAAGAAAAAAATGATAAATACCATATTTATGGTGAATTTTACGTAGAATCCAGTGGAGCACCTAGTTATTTTTTGTCAGTTACGGTTTTAAAGATATAACCCAAACCTTTTTTTAAATGGGACAGCCTGTATATTATTTGACTGTCGAAGTCCAAATAAAATTACCTATCTATTGATACAACACACTTTTTATTTATTCTAAAAGAAATTGTTTATTTGTAAAAAAAAAATAGGAAAACCTCATAATTTTTAAATTTTGCAAGCCCTGTAAAAGATACATTGCAATAAACGCATTAATTCTTAAGTTGATTACTTTTATAAAAATAATAATTGTTGTTTTAAAATCATTAGCTAATTGCCTCTTTTTATTTATCCTTATTTTTAATTAACTAGATAAGCGTTAATATAATGCAAGTTGACTTAGGAACAAATGGTCGCTGCAGTATTTTGTACAATATTTAAGAAATAAGAATTACATACTGGCAGATTTTGAAAACTATAAAATATTATTGAACTTTATATTGAGCGCAGCAAAAAAGTGTAAATGCTTTACTGATGTATTTCGCTAGATATCGGAAAAGAAGGCAACCAACCATTAATACTTTTAAAAGACTAAATAAAAACCTAGTGGCCTAGGGATCGTTAAAAAAATAATTAAAATTAATATATAAATAAAAAATAATAATATAAAGTTAAAAAAAATAAAATTTTATACAGGGAGTGCAAAATATGAATACTATGTTCGGGTTCTTGAAGTCTTATTCATAAATTTTGTTTTTTCCCAAAAATAACATTTTTTTTTAATAAAAATGAAGTGTGTAGTATCGATAATGAGGTAATGTTATTTTAAAATTAATAGTATCTACAATAATATACAAGGTGTCTCATTTTAAAAAAGCAATTTTGCATTACATTTTTTTAAACTGTTACCGGTAAAAAAAAACTGAGCACGCCATGGGAATCTACGTAAAATTTTACATAAACTCTTTTTTTTCATTTTGTCTCCATCTATACTAACAACCAAGATACAAAGGTGTGCTGAAATCGTCAAAATTTGAAAAATGCCCTATATCTCCGAGAAGAATTAAGTTAGCCGCATCTGTTTTTACCTTTGTGGTTGTTTTGAAAATTAAACTCGAAAATGTGTCTTCAGATTTGCTCTATCTTTTGTAGTTTTCCCAATACTATGGAAATCCAGTGCATTCCTTTTAGCTTAAAATGTGCAAAAAATACCATTGCCAGCAATAAATCTGTTTAGTTCTTGATTATTAAGTTTTGGTGTTATCGGGCTTAGTGCTGTATAAATGATATAACTAATGTTTTTTTGTGAGTCTCGAAGATTTAAAAAACATAAACATATTTTGTGTTATTTGGTTAAAACAGTAAAATTTAGTTTAAATTTAAACATACCCTTAATAGATTGTTTATTAATGGAGTTCTGGTATAGAACCCTAATTGACGACCCTTATCTGCTTTTAACTGGCTTTCTTAATTTACAATACGTAAAGGTATTTAAAAGGTAGAATAGAACGAACAACGCTCTTTTTTCAAGATAAGCATGTGGCCATTAGAGAGTAAAATAACTTGAGGACTCTTTTACAATGCGGATCATAAATTGCAGTTATTCTAAGTGTTTTATTAGGCTTGTATTTTGGTGCTCAATTATACTGCCAGTTTACAAAAATGTTTATTTAGCAGGACTTTTCTTTTATAATTTTTTAAAGCACTTTCACCATAGTGTAACAAAACCTTGAAAAAAATAAACAGTATACATTAAATATAATGTGAAAGAAAAACATATAGTTTATAAAATATGAAACAAATTATAAAGAAAAAAATGTGTGAAAATAACAGAAGTAAAATTGAAGTGCTGTGATAAACTACCTAACACATAGTATTACAATACCCGAAACAGTAATTGCCTCTTCAGTGTACTCAAACTTATCTGTAACAGGCTAATGTTGGAGTAATAGAAGTTAGTCATTTTTTTATTATTGAAACCATGAAGGTACTGCGACCATAGTTAACGCGCATGAGATAATTTTTAGTTTGTCACAGAGGCAAGTGGAAGAAAATGTATTTTCTGAATGTGGCAGAATCCATACTTTATACAAAAAATACAACCATAGCATCACTTATACAAGATCCTTAAGTCATAAAGCAAAAATCTAGTTTGATCATATAAATCTTAATATAGAAAGCGATGTTTGAACAATAAATTGTTTGCAATTTTTTCTTTACCTTTGTATAATGTTTACATTAAACATATTTAAAAGACATCAGACCACCTAGTAATATTGCAAAGCATTTTTAATCTAAATGATAAGAATAAAATTTGTCCATTGGAAGATCCCTGAATGACATCAGGAGTTACCTCCACTTCACTGAGAGTCAATCTGCTAACAACGACACACTGCCGATGATTAGACACTAATATTAGATGCCACGGATGACACTTGCTATCTAAATCCTACAGCAACTAGTTGTCTACCTGACTCAAGAGTTCTAAACAGAAATTCCTAATAGATAAAATAAATGCCAAAGATTTTCTTGGGTATCGGTTCTAGGGAGAGTTAATTTAAAAAAGGCAATTTTCATTATATTAATACTTACAGCTAAATGTATTTTCATAAAGAAAAGTAATAAAAAACAAAAATATATAATTAGTGTTTTTGATGCTTTACATAAAATTATACGTTTTTAAAAGAGGATTTTGTTAGTTTAGTATTGACAATTTTGCATTTAGTTTTTTTCGGCTCAAAATTCCTACTTAACACAAGAAATTATGCTCCAAGTAACATGTAGTCACCTTTAGTTTTTAAATCTGATTTTTTAATGTATTTGATAAGACAAATTTTGATGAACAATGTAAGATATTAGAGTAGCACGATAATAGTACGCTACGAAGTGGATCTGCGGACGATAGTTTGCTTTATCAATAATTTATAAATTTAACCTGTTTATAATTAATGGATTAAGAAGTCCTTTTATCTTTTACATCAAAAAGTTAATTGCTCAACACAAATTGAAAGCTTAGGCATAAAGTACATTAAAAGTTATTTAAAGTTAAAAACAATGACAGAAGCTACACTTTTGTGTGAAAGGTTGATACATGGTAACAAAACAGAAAGAAATCAATTTAAAAAAAATATCACGTTTGAACGCAAGATTAGCTGGATTATTTTAATGTTGTTCCTATGCATATTATGTAAAATTCAATTATCGAAATAACTTCTCAATATCTACGATACAGTTATTATCGATATAATAAATGTATCAATAATATTTCAGAAAAGCGTGATATTATGATATTTTTGTAAGGATTTCCATTATAAATAATAGAATCTTTGCAAAAATAACAATGCAAAATTAAATACAGTATTAATTTTTTTGCACCGGTGTAGTTTTTGGAAATATTCTTTGAATTTAAGCTGACTTCCATCACTATAGGCTCTTATATTATTAAGGAATTAATGACTTTTTTATGAACAGGTCAAATGCAATTATCGAAGTATGCACTTCTTGAATTTCTGCAGTGCAATTATTAGTATAGAATGTGCTCCAGCGCTTTAAAATGGCTGATTATTTTTATAAAAGTAACCGAATGAGTGTGTTTTGTCATTTTTATAAAAGATGTTTGTCACCAAGGGCTTTCTTATTCAAAATTAACGTTTTGTTTTTTTTAATGAAAAGCAAAATTGTCTATGAGTTATTTTGTTACACGATTGTAATTTTGACGAATGCTTTTTAAATTGTGAAAGTGATTACAATAATTGGGCGACAAAAGCTCTTATCTTACTAATTTAATTACATACTACTGCCTTATGCTAAACTATTGTCGGTAAACTTGAGTTGCTTATGAGCTATTTGTCTGTGACCTATCATCGTGCTACCAAATATTAGTTAGCTTTCCTTTGAGGCAAGGCTGATTTCTTGTTCCAAAACATTTTTTATAGGTTTTTTAAAGAAATTTATTGTCCATTTTATTGTAAGTCGAGGCGTTCCCCTCCAATATTTGTAATTTTTAAATATAAATTAAATTTGTAAAAATTTCGTATTGTTGTATAAACGTGATTTGTTGAGCTTTGAAACAAATTTGTTTAACAATAGTTTTTACCGATTCTTCATTTTCGTTTTACTCTCTGCCATTGATGCACCAAATATCCAAATAGATTATTTAAAAATGTAGTTTTTATTATTTTTTTAATAGGTATGTAAAGTAAGTATTTGTAGAGGTTGGTCAAACAATGACGTAGTGGAAAATTATACCTAAATTTAAAAAATACCTGTAACTGTGTGGTTAAGTTCAAACGCATTAAAATTAAACTATTTTGCACTTTATATAGTGACCGAGACAAATCTATTAAAGATTGACTATGTCTTAAAAGAGTCAAGAATGTGCATTGCTTTGGCAAAATACTCAAAATAAAAAATTATTTGGGTATATTCTCTACTTCATCTTAGTTTAACAACCCTAATCTTTTAAAATGAACAATAATATTACAAGCTTATATGTTTTATTTATTTTATATATACTATATATGTTATTGCAATACAGGGTGTATTACGAATAGTTTTTAAACTTTAAAAATATCTTTTTGTTTTAAGCACATATGTCTAGTCTTTGTGAAATACCCTGTATATTAAATACTTCTCATTAAGACCAAATGATATCAAGTGCTGTTTAAACTTTTATTGTAAGAACTTGTATTGCAATTTAGCCGAAACACAGTGGTCAAATAATGAAGTAAGATATGATGTTATATTTTTAATTTAAAATACATTAATTTAAGTGGTTAAATCTGACTTATTTTTAATATAAGGTTTTATAAAGATATATTTCTGTTTTTTTGTCTTTTGTCTGTTTTAAAAAAGATCCCAAAAATCTTTGTAGCTTTTAACAAACATTTTCCCTTTTCGAATGCCAAAATATAAGTCACAATGATTTTCTATTTTTTGACTCGGCTGCTATCATGCGCCACCAGCGAGATAGCCGCCATTTTTGGTTGTTGAACATAAGTGGTTATCAATTAAGTTTTTGGGAAATATTTTCATGATCACGTGGAGACAACAATCCATGGTTACGGTCTCATGTGGTTTCGGCCTGAGGTGTACTTTTGGCTGGGCAGCTTCACTCGTTATTTCTTTCTAATAGTGCATCTTCTGATACCATTGTGAAATATAAAAAAAACAGTAGTTCTATTTTAGCTAAAGACATTTTTTATGAATAAGTTTTTTTCAATATTGTATGAACACACAATACAGTGTAACCTCGATATAACGAAACTGTAGAGAATTAGTTTGTATGTATATTTTGCAGTGATTCAAAATTCGTTATTAAGAGGTTTTTGATATGTGTATTCGTAATGTAAAGTTATAATTTACATTAACTTTACGAGCAGTCCTAAAGGATTTTAAAAAATTTTTAAATCGAGAAATTCGTTATATTGAGGCTAGTTATATTAAGGTTGCATTGTATATACCCTAGCCAAACTAACTTTATCTTTAACAACTTTAACTTTATCAAAAACAAATAACAAAAACTTTCTCCATGGGTCTAAATCGTAAGTAGACATCAATGCAACTGTTCAATGGGAGGATTTTTAGTTTATTTGTTTTTGGGTGCGTCAATTTTAAGTTTCTTTGACTATTGTATTTGCAGTGACATGGTCAGCAATGCTGTTTAAATAGTTCAAATATAAGGTCAGTCTGGTTAAAAATTTGGTTAAGGTTTAAACTAAATCGTACCTACCGGTTTTTAATTTTTCTTTTTATTGCAGATCAATATTACATTACTTCATTGTCTGTCTACTGAACAAAATGTAATAAACCATAATGTATATTATATCCACTTGTAAACAATTTCCATATTTGTGCAGATTTTTAAGGATCTCATTGTTTTTTTCAATAATTTTCTGTGTGGAAAATGCTATTTTTATATTGGGTAAACTTGTATGTACCATTGTTAAATTTTCTGGAAATGTGATATAATCCAAAAGAACAAAAATAATTTTTCAATTTCAAAATATTTGTCTTTATTAGAAATCTAAAGTCTAGTATATGAAAGTATATTTGATGCTATTCTCTGTAATTGATATTGTAAAAACAATATATGTAAATAAGGAAATAAAATAGTTGTTTTTATATAAAAGGTCGTAGTTTTGTTTTCATACTTTCCCTGTTGACTATATTTTATAAAAAAATAAATAACCAAATAAGATAAATGGTATTAAACAAAAATTTTTTGGAGAAAAAGAATATAACTTTTACAGAACAGCAAAGGGTAAATTAGTTAGATGTACGAGGTCTGTAAAGTAAAAACGCGAACTGATCCAATATTGCCGCTGTGACGCGATGTACAGCCCTGCTCACGAGAGACCTTGTTACCTGGGGCCATCAGCCGAGAGTAGTCGTCTGTAACCCGTGCGTACTGTGCCAGTCATGTTCGTTTTTGTTGGGCGTGGTTTTACTGTTCGTCGAGATAGTAATTGACAAAATCATTGAGCAACGACACAACATCAAGTTTTTGGTAAAGCTCGGTAATAATTCGCAAAAAATTACTAAAATGTAGAGTGATGTTTATGGTGATAATGTTCTGAAGAAAACATCATTTTTTTGGTGGATTAAACGTTTTAAAAATGGCTGAAAAAAAGTTAAGGATGATTTAAGGCCAGGACGACCTTAAATCTTCTGTGTTTCAAAAACATTCTTTGTCGGTCTTTGTCTTTCCGCCCCCAAAAGGAAAGGGATCGCAAGATCAAAATTTTTTCGGGGAAATTTTTTTTCTCACAGCTCATTAGACTTTTTTATTATTTTTTTTTATTTCGGGTGCAAAATTATCTTACTGATTTCCTCCCGCCCTCGAATTAATGTCCAAAAGTTTTTCCTCGGTCAAACATTTTTCTAGAAAATTATCCCTGGGCTTAGGGATAATTTCTGGAAATGTTTCAACCACTAGGGAGATTATAAGTAAAAAAATAATTTTTAATTTATTAAAGTAAAAATTAGTTAAATTTTAAGAAGGTAATTTTTAACTGTTTTCCTTTTTTTTTCGAAAAATAATTATTTTAAAAGCTGCTATGCTATATAAAATTTTTAAAAATCTAAAAAAAGGCGTTTTAGGGTAAGTACGTTTCTCTGGACTGGACCACCCAAAAATAAAAAAAAATAATAAAATGTATGTATGTATATATATATATATATATATATATATATATATATATATATATATATATATATATATATATATATATATATATATATATATATTATTTTTTCCCCTTGGGTTTAAACAGGAAGTAATCAACTGTCGGAAAAATTTTGTTTCGTAATCCCCAAAATTTACCCCCTGTTAAATTTCCATTGAAAAAAATGGCCCCCGAGAGCCCAAAATACCCGCCCAAAAATTGTTTTTTTGTGGGTATTGTGTTCCAAGGAATGCTCAGATGTTTATTTCCCGAGAAATCCCAACGGGGGATGGATTAGCACGTGCAATAAAGGGGGATTCATCCGAAAACAAATTTTTTTTAAAAAATTTTCATTTTCATTTTTCTTTCCATCATCATCCAAAAAACTCCATCCGCTTAATATTTTCCCCGGGGAAAAAGTTTGAGTTATTTGTTTTTAAAACAAGGGGCCATTTCTTTAAAAAAATTCCCAACAGTTCTACTTCAAGTTAACCTGTTCACAATTTGTTTGCTTGAACAAGGATCCTGGTTTGCAGCAGCACAAACATCAATTCCTTTTTTTGCCAATTTCATTAACTGGTTTCTCACGTGGATGATCAATTTTTTTATTTTCGCAATTTTTATACAACCCAAAATTTCAAATTTTGTAATAATGCGGCTTTTGCGATTGTGCCGGAACAGGTCTATTTTTATGCCAAATAAATAAATTTATTATTTCGTGATTAATAAAAAAACCACTTTAAAAATTTAATCTTTTCCTCCTTTTTAAGCATTTTAAAAAATTTAAAATTTTTCAGCTTATGGCCCAATGCGCCCAAATCCCCCCCCAAAAAAAATTTGGAAACTGTGGACCCGGGAAAAACCCCCTAGCCAAACTAAAACGCAAAACGGTGACGTCTCCCGCCCAGTTAAAATTAAATTTCAATTCTCGCGACGTTCTATTAAACCCTACACTGGTAGATTGGATTCACAGATCCTAAAAAATTTCATTAAATTTCCCCATTTTGGAATTTTTCCCTATTGTTTTTTTATATATAATATATATATATATATATATATATATATATATATATATATATATATATATATATATTATATATTATATATATATATATATATATATATATATATATATATATACAGTAAAGCGCAGAGCACTGCAAACATAGGACGATGCTGGACGATTTTGGATTCTTAAAAACGCGGCCGCATTTATCAATCAATAATTTTCGGCAAACAATAATTTATAAGACGCGCATCGGCCGGCCAAGCGATAAATTTTACGTTTGTTCCTGAAATAATTTTTTTTCCCATGAACGTTTACAGCTATAGTTGTACGGTGTCGATTATTTGCGACCAAAAAGTTTTTTTTTTTTTTTTTAAAAAAAATAATTATTAATAAGGGATGTTCACGAACTGAAAGAAAAATTAAAATCATTAAATGGTATCACCGTGGAACTCCTGATAGGGAATTAGGGAATTATTTATTAATTTATTCCCAACCAGGCGTACCCTACAATTTTCACTATTCACCGAGTCATTCAAAACTTTTTGACATTTGGTTGTTTAACTCCAGAAAAAAAACATTTTGTGCACCAGAAGAAAACAACGAAAGGGAAATGAAGGAATTATAGTGGTGGCAAGTGTTATTGAAAATCCTACAATTTCATCAATACAATTGTACAACAGGTTAATTTGAGCAAAGGATAAGTGGAAAAAGTGCTTTAAAAAAATGGATACCGATCCTACAAAGTAAGAAAAACCCATGAAATTTTCCCTTATGATCATTTTAGACGAATGCAATTTTGTGAAACTGTAATGGAAAATAACAATGAAAATTTTATAAGAGACATTGTTTTTCCCTGGTCTCACCCAACGATTTTTTCTCTGGGGTCACGTAAAAATCACAAATTTAGGGTTTTCCCAGGAGAATAGGGCTAATAATATACAAGAATTGCAATTACAAATTAAAAATTCTTTTAGAATTATTACCCTTAACATTCTAGCAAATGTCAGAAGGCGATTTTATGACAATCTTGGTTATTGTTTGGCTCAGAAAGGTAATTTATTTGAGCATCTTCGATAACTTGAAAGATTTTTTCTTTTTTTATTCTATGAAGGCACATTTTTTTTTTTTTTAATATCTCTACGTTCCATTATTTATTTGAAAAAATTCTTTTATTTTATTAGGAAAAACTGTTTGGTTTTTAAAACCGTAGCCAACGTTGCGGTCTTGTAAGCAACTAATTTTAAATTTATGGCTGATAAGACATCCGATCGAAGACGGTTGATGCTAGCTAGCTCCTGCTACTTGCCTATAAACACTGCATATTCTTACTGAAAATGAAACAGTACACACTAAACTGAGCAGATAACTCTTCCGAATTTATCACCGTACTCCCCACCAGTCCCAACCAAAAATGAGCCACGTGAGGGACGGACAGAAATTGAAATGCAAGCCACAAAATTATTATTGGTATTTTAGAATTGGGTACATCCAAAATCATCCAGGAGCCTTCTATGTTCGCAGTACGGTGCGCTTTACTGTATAAGAAATTTCTTTGTGAAAATTTGATATTAAAGTTTATCTGTTTCAGTTTTTATATCTTACAACAACGAGGTTAATTATGAAAAAAAAGTACTTGTTAATGAAGATTAAACTAATTAATTAGTAGTACCTGGTGTAATACTTTACGAAAATAAAAAAAAAATATTATGCTTTTTAAATCGTTTTATTCCTTATTTTAGTATTAGACATGTACTGCAGTTTCTTCCATACAGAATTTATAGTCTCCAATCTGCCCTGTATATCTTGTTTGTTTAAGTGTTTAAAAGTTTTCCTGAAGGAAAATAAACCAAGAATAAAAAAGTTCTTATTTAAATTCAATATTTTAAACTATTAAATATTTTCTTGTAAATTTAACGTTTCTAACAAAACTTCTTACTGCTAATGATTCTAATAAATTAAATTTATTTTTTTGGATAAAACTTGACTTTAATTAATAATATTGGATAATTATAATATAATTAATTAACTATTTTTTATTAGTAAAATAAAAAAGTTTTCGTTGGTTAGCAAAATAATTGTCAAAACCTATCGTTAACAAAAAATATTGACTTATAAAAATTTGGTAGACACAATTTTTAACGCATTCGCGTTTTGTTGCATTAGCTGTGATTTCAAGTTAAAATAAAAAAATATATATAAATAGTGTCCCAATAATCAAAATTTAAATACGATTAAAATTAGACAGGCTAATAAACTGTCTCTCAGTGTATAAAATTTTACTCATACAGACACCAGCAGACTTTGCAATTTTTTATTATTTTTGGGAGTTTATGGCATTTCGAATGTTGTAATAATTGTATAAGGGTTTTATTTTTAAAGTAATAAAAAATGCTAAATTGCCCTTTTTATTTACTTTTAAAGCTGTAAATACCTTTTAAATTCGTGCTGGTCTCGACCATTAATTTACTTTTTTACTAATTTTTTTTTGTTTATCTCTAGAGTCTGAATATTGAATTAGAAGAATGTATTCAGTCCCTTACCAATTGCATTATGTTACCTCCACGATCAGAAACTGATACTTACGTAGTTTATTAGATATACCAAGTAGAACTGTTTCACCACAAATGCCTTGTGCAGAAGACAAAGCTTATTGTGATAATAAATTTATTAATATATGTGCCAAAAATAAAATTGCCAATGAAGTGAGAAGTTCTCCTAAAGAAGAAAAATTACCAAAACAAGTTGACAGAGTTATTGTTTTGGATGAACACATAGCAAAGACAAACACTGGGTAAATTTGTATGCCTTTTTTACAAAAATACTAGCTTTTTATTGGTAGTTTTTTCTTGGTTAATTATGTAGCTAAAAAATTTAGAGCTCCAGGGTTTTAATTATTATTAACATTACTATTATTTTTTTGTTCTTCTATTTCGTCTTGGATAACTTCCATATATTTCAAACGGGTATGGACTATACCAAGTTTAACAATTACAATAAATCTCTTATTGTCTTAAATATAATCTCACAATATTTTAAGGGGAACTACTTTCTAAACTTGGTGATGAGTAGCTTAATATAATATTAAATTTATTTTAATTAATAATTTATCTTCATACAAAAAGGCCGACAAGACGTATTTCATGGCTCCCCCCGTAATGCGAGGGCCATCCATATCGAAGACCACTCCTTGCGTCCGCTCGATCAGTGATCTTTTGCAAAATGCATTTGCCTCAGAAGAAAAAGAGATCCAAGAACAGCGGATTGCATTTTCATCACCAGTTATTAGGGTGCATCTTGATATGTAGGAATACATTTCAGCTCCCTCAACACATTATCATTCATACCCTCCAGAACGCCGATAATTAGGACAACCAATGAGGAACACAACTGTTGAAAGAGGCAAATTAACAGAAAAACTAAGGCAGCAAATTGTTTGGCAAAAAGCTCGGCTTTTCCTTGAGATTAAAAAATAATTTAGAAGACCAAAAGGATTTACTGCCATTGGAGCAAAATAGGCCTTTGTTTGTTAAAACATTTTTTGGCCTCCGAGCTAGCTTGATTGTCTTGGTTTTCTGTTTTCATGCTCGCTTAACGATTTTTGGAATTGAAATTTTAAAGACAAAGAGACCCAAGGACAACGGATTTCTGTGTTTTTATCACTAGTTGTTAGGGTGTATTTTGATATGCAGGAATACATTTCAGCTTCTAAATACATTATCTTTCATACCACCTAAAAAGTCGATAACACTGTTCTGCATGAAAATCCTCTCCGCCAAACAAATACGTTATTTCGATAAGTCCTACCTATTTAACCCTCATACCGAACTGTAAAT
The DNA here is from genome assembly GCA_019359885.1 of Listronotus oregonensis. Lineage (NCBI taxonomy): Eukaryota > Metazoa > Arthropoda > Insecta > Coleoptera > Curculionidae > Listronotus > Listronotus oregonensis. The sequence continues at coordinate 267,729 of JAHBCN010002359.1, forward strand.
TGTCATATTAAGAGTTTTACAGTAGTCTAAGTCTCCAGAGAAATATGATGAATCAGATAATTATAACACAGAGAAGCCAGAAGCCGGTCCAAGTTTTGAAGAAGAAGTCGTTTTCGAAGGTAGTAGCAGCAAACATCCACAGGAAGAGCTCGGATCTTGTTTGCAGCAGTGGAACCTTTTACAAAAAGGTGTGAACATTTCCACGTTTTGAAACAGGCAGTTTATGCTGGCCGTATTTTTCTCAAAGGAAAATCAATAATTTTATCTTTGATGGTTAAGGATGAAAAAGATTTGGTACAACGGTTTGACATATTTTTTTGTCAAAGGACCAAAAGAATTTACTGCCATTGGAGCAAGAGAAGAATTTGCGTTTTAGGTGATTGTTCAAACATTCTTCGGCCTCTGAGCCAGCTTGATTGTATTGGTTTCTTGCTTCCATGCTAGCTTATCGATTTCTGGAATTAGGATTTTAAAGACACTTTTTAAGTGAAACTACTGAGTGATCATGTGATAAAATCACTAATTCACTCTATTTACACATCCCCGAAGGGGCCCCGACCACCGTAGGGTGGTAAAAAATTATTTTGCGAAAAAGTTTAAACGTTTAACGAGAAGCTAATACATCTGGGCCAAATATCCAAAAAATACAAAATATTTATTTCTTTATGTTTATCATTATAACTGTAATATCAAGTATTGGGAGAAATTGATTTTTGTACAGTTCAATTTTAGAATTTGGATCGTTTCTATTACCCTCTTAGATCAGTTTTATATTTGTGTGCTTCTATTTAGGGGTAAAAACCCATTATGCTAATAAATTAAAAACAATTGAAATATACATTATGTAAATTAAAATCATAGCTAAATATGTAGAATAAATATATTTTTGGTGTGAGGTATATATTTCATTATATTTGTAACGTTCCAGCCCTTAAAAGTCACCCTTAGTAACAAAATTACAATTATTATCTAAAAATGTCAACATCGCTTATATTGTAAAAAAAATTTTAACGGTTTACGGTATAATAAATATTTCACTACAATAACTCAACCCTAATAATGGTTGTTTTGTGCTTTGAAATACAATTTCAAAATATTTCAACCCTTAAAAATAAACCCTATTTGAAGCTAAAAATAAAAAAAATATATTTTTCCTAAAAAAAATAATAATTTATCATAGTGATTTAATTTTAGAATGCTGCTGCTTAAATTATGTACTACTTTCATTTTGCAACTTTTCGATCCTCATATATCAAACCCTATTATAGTTTAATTTTAAAAAAATATTTACCCCAAGAAAATCAGCAGCTTGACAGATTTATTAATTAAAAATATTACTGCCTAAAATATTACCAATTTCATTATTTGGCAAATTTTTAATCCTTAAAAACCACCCCTTACAACAGTGCAATTCTTATAAACCAATATAATAAATATAAATAGGAAAAAAATATAATTACATACGAAAAAATTTTACCGGTAAAAGTATAAAGTATACCAGTACCTATATAGAATATTATCAGATTATGCTCCGAAGTGGGCTATCGAATTTTTCGAAAAAATTGGTTTTTAAGCATAGCTCCTTTAGTTTTAATGATAGAAAGTTTTTTTTAAATATTTTGTAGGGTTTTTTTAAAAGTTTAAAGGATATGTAAATTATATCCTTTAAATTCGTTAGTTTTAAAATGGATAAGTTTAAAGGGCCCGGGAAAAAGGTGGGGCTCGCTCGTAAATAGAGGTTTTTAAAATTACATATCTCCCAAATTTTTGTACAGAAAATCCAAGTAACAAAAATCTTTGTAATCAAAAAAAGCTACAAGCGGTATTTTAGAATTTTTCGTATCTCCAGTATTGTGTATGTTATTTTGAAGAAAATGGCAAAATTTTTTCGAAATTGCGGCAAATCGTTTTTCACTTAAAGCTCCCTTTTTTTTTTAAATTTAAACGTTAAAATTGATTAAACCCCCCATGATGTAATACATATATTAAAAAAAGAGTAAAGATCAATATTAATTAGAGGGAAATTAGGCGGTTGTTTTTAATGATTTTTCGTAAAAAAAAAATATTGATGACATGTTACTATGTTCCAATTTTTTTAATCATTTAATTCAATTTAAATGTTTTATATGCAGATGTATTATAATAAATATTAGTTATATTATATTGTTTGTATAAACGTTACTGGGGTGGGGGCCCATTCACACCCCCCTGGGGCCCCAGAGGCCTAAGTTCGGCCCTTTTATAGGTATTCACATACCGAGTACCGAAATTACAGTTTTCAAATATTTTAAGTATTCGAATACAAAAGGCAATGTTTAAATTGTCCTGTCGTGATACTACGTTTTTATCGTTTTGATGTTCGCGTTACTTTTTTTTTGGAGGAGAGGCTGTATGACTAAAGCCAAAAAAAAAAGTGAAGGGCAAAAATGGTCATCGAGGACAATCCAAACAGTATTCGAAAATTGGATCAGAATTGGAATACTAGCTTCAAAATTCGAATACCAATGCTAGTCAATTCGAATACCAAAAATATTTTGACCCATCACCAGAAGACACGTTATAAAAATATTAGGTTGAATACAATTTTAAATTACTTGCGGTAGTTTAGAATCCTAAAAATAACGTCAAAATATAAAATTCTATTTAGTTGAATTCATTGCCTTTGTAATTTTTAGATCTATGAGTCCACCAAGTATAAAAATAAAAACAAAGGTAAGCATAACGAACATGAACAGGAAATAGAGATAATGAGGAAGGCGAAACTGAATATGTAAATCGAAAACAAGACCTAATATCAAATATGCTGATGATGACATTGATGACAATGACACCTTCGGATCGGTAAATGAGATATGTTAACAACTGGGAAGATCTGTTTAATGATGAAGGTGAAATACAAGAAGATATTTTTAGTGAGGTATGGACTGTTAATAATGTACTGTTTTATTTTACAAGAAATACCATGTCGGCTTCCAGCACTGGAATCAGCAAATTACTTTCTAATGCTGCATAATATTTAATAAACACAGCAATGAATACACAGTATGTGCCTAAAAGTTTTATTAATTTTTTGTAATGACGTATTTACTCCTAATCAAATGTTAAACAATCGTTTTAGCTAAACCGGCTTAATTCTAACAGCTAGATATTTTTTATATTGTTCAAGCTGCAAGGGACATGAATTAAATTAACAAAAAATCGAAAACTATTATTAAATTTATGTTGACCTTATATAGTTTTTCCATTTTTGACCAAATTTGGTATACGTTTGGACCTGATTACGAATTCGAAAAATATTTCGGCACGCTTCGTTCGAGATATTCATCAAAGTTGGAAAATTCCAACTAACCTTATTTTCACTATAGCCTCCTTCTTGTACACAATTCTGATTTTTATAGTGGCACACAATATTTTATAAACACCCTTTAAAACCTTATATTTTTATTTATTTTTACATTTTTCCATTAAATTGCGAAGCTTCAGTTTTAAGCTGGGCGGCCATGATTCCCTAGTGTATACATGGTTGCAGCCACGATCCGACGTGTGAAAGTGGAGTTTTGCAATTAAATGGAAAAAAGGTGTAAACTAGATATAAAAACAAGTTTTTTAAAGGTGTTTTTAAAATATTATGTGCCAATTTAGTGTAAAAATCAAGAATTCTGTGCAAAAAGAAGGAGGAATAGTGTAAATAAGGTTTAATTTCAACTTTGGATGATAAAATATCTCGGAAAACGAAACGTTGCCGAAAAATATTTTTTCAGATTCGTAATCAAGGCCTCCAAAACCTCCGCATACCAAATTTGGTCAAAATCGGAGAGGAGGCAACTTTCGAGACAATTACCAATTTATTAAACATTATTGCGTAAATTAAATGGGTTTTCTGGTATAGGAGAAAAAACTTACTGTAGTTTTAACTAATAGATGAATGTGAGTTGTCTTTAACCGTATATCTTTATATGCATTCCTTGCAGACGTTTCAAACCACAGTTTGTGTTATTTTAATAAATTTTACTCAGTTATTCCATTTGACACCCTTTTTTTAGATAATACAAAAAGTGGGCCCTGAAGTGACAATTGTAAAAGCCACTGAAGATTATTCAGCGCATGTATCTAAACAGGTAGAAGAATTAGAGCACATAGTGGAACTTTACGATTTTCCTGCCACGTTTGAGACTCACGATATAACATCAGATTTTAGTCAGCTTAACAGTGATTCTATGTATATTAATCCGGTGGATGATACATCAGCAATTTTTAGTGTTAGGCTCTTCTATGCAAGGTGAGTGCTTATTCAAATATTGAATGAAAACTTATGAGTATAAATCCTCTCTATCGGTTGACATTTGAATTAAAACCAGTGGCAAGTCTTGATCAATATTAATGGTTGTTTAAAAAAATGGTATACAGTTTATTGTTTGATAATATTACATTAGAACAGTTTATATTTTTTTATAACACACATTAGACCGAAAGTATTCATCTTTTATTCCAAATACACTTTTACTTATTTTACCGAAAGACCCTGTGTATGTTTCCCCATAGATATAAGCAAAAGTCAAAAAATGCTACCTAATAATGGAAAGATGTGTAAAAAATTTCATAAAATATCTAAGAATGATAACAAACTTTTGATGAAAACTTTACTTTTTCTTCAAATATTAACACCCTTGTAGCTCAAAACTAAGAGATTTGGGACATATGTTGATATAAACTTTTCTCCTTAAAATCGTCTTCGAGATCTCACACCCTGTATTATGGGCACTCAATTAATTAACGCCCTGTATATCAGTAATTGTAAAGCGTCAACTTTACCAATATTCCATGGACGTGGTGTATCCTCAAGTAAAAACATAAGTGTCCGTCATGTTGGACGTCTTTTTTTTGTGGCCCTAGAAAAAAGCCTATCAGTCCGATCTGAAACCAGCTATGAAAAGACCTCAGACTAACCTTACAAACTGCCAGACTACTGATTACATGTCACTGGGAGCGAAAAGTAGAATTAGTAAAGAACAACACGCAAAAGAAAGGGAAGACTTGGTGAGGCCAAAGGTAAAGTTACATTTTTATTATTTGTAGATAGGCCTATGACCTATAGCTAGGTCTTGGCCTCGAACTGATAATCGCGTAGTTGAAGCAAGGAAGTTTAAAGGTGTATGGAAGGCCAATGCTGTAGAAGAAAATTGTCCAGGCATGCAGGGCAGCGGAATGGGGGAATCGCCACGGCGGAGTTTGCACAATGAATCGTAGGTCAGGTTGGGATTCCAAAATTCTTCGCTACATGTATAAAGTAGACGTCATCAAATATCAAATTTAGACTAACGTTAACTTTTTTTTTTTTTTAAATTTTTTGCACAACATTGTTGGTTAATAAACAAAAACAGAATATTTAAAATTATTGTGTATTATTGTTTTTATATCATCAGATTTAACATGGAACATAGAATTAACATAGAACTGATGGCACCACTTCACAGCCTTATTTAAATAGTTAATATTTTTGGGAGTTTCATTTTTACCAAAAATCTTGATAAAATAATTAACAACACGATTTTTTTAAATAAATTTCAAACATTGTATAATAGTTTCATGTACTTATCACAACTCTGTAAAAAAAAAGAAGGGCAACATAGTGTAAATGAGTTTAATCTAATTATCATATTTGGGGATCGATTTTCGAAAAATAAAACGTTAAAAAAAAACACTTGCTTTAGATTTGTAATCTGTATGCACAAAATCATCGAAGTCGGCAATGGTCGAGAAAAGAAAAAACTTACCATAATGTGAACTGGCTGTTTGTGTTTGGGGTAATACAATTTTTTAAAAAAATGTATAATTTGTATTAAAGTACAAAAATAGTGTTACCTCATATAGATAACATAAACAAATTTAACAGGAAGTATAAAATTTTTTTACATAAGAATTTTTTTATTTGTCAGACAGTCCACCAAGGCTGAGAGGCTCAATACTAACGACGTATGTGGTAAAGGAGTTTATCTTCAACAGACCTAAATATTGGAGAAGGAAACTTTGGATAGCAGATTCCAGTCTAGACACTCTGGGGATGATGGAACAAAAAAAGTGAAAAGTTGGGTCTCTTAAGTTGGACTGTAAAAGAATGATAAAAGTGGCACTACTTTGGGGCTATTGTTGAAAGCTGTCAGAGGAATTATACTTGCTTCCTGGGAGCAGAAGCGAGAATACCTAAAAAAATGCAACATATTCCTTCCAGCCCGTCGGGGGGAAAGAGAAGGAAGCTTTGTTTTACGGATCATTATTAACAACAGATCTTTTTTGAATGGAATCAAGAATGATTAGAGTTTTGGAAACGACATTGCTCTGACATGAGAACAAAATTCTAAAATGGTCTGATTAGAATAAAACAGGGTATACAGGTTAGACAGATAGAAATACTTACTGTTTAAAAGAGGAATACAAGCTTATTTAAAGCAGATGAGGCTATGGATGTAATGTGTTTGTGTCACCCCAAAGGTTGTTCTCAAAAGTAACGCTAAAATTATTAAATAACTTCTTTTTCGACACCGGGCATGACTGTGTTGGAGCATTAAACTAGACAAGATTTTACCCCAATTCAAGATTAGTTTATGTTCTTTTGAAAGTGATATTTGAATTGACCTGCTTGTTTTTCTAATCAGGGGTATTCTGGGTATGTTACTTTTGAATTTGCAAGACAAAACCACACAACTTTCTGGCATTTGTTACGATATTGTAAGTAACAAACAGTAAACACAAAATTATAGTCACAATTAAATAAACCAATAATCACGAAAATATAAAGGTTTTTATCAATTCAAAAACTTCGCAACCACAAAATAAAATCACACAAGGCAAAAAAAATCGAAATTAATACAGCGCTTGAAGGGTTGATAAGACAACGGCATAGCGTAGAAATGGTTTTATAAACACCGCGCCGCGCCGTCGAACACAAAAAAGGGACTGGCTATTTAAAAAATGTGTTGCCTACCTACAAACTCTGTGTAGGTAGGCATCACATTACAATATTTTGGCTATAGTATTGCCCATTAACCTTCAAACTTCCTGCTGAAGGTACCCCACTATAATTGTTAAATTAACTGGAATTTCTTGCAAAATGTATTTTTGGATAACTTTTTTTTTTGCACTGAGAAAAAAAAGCAAAGCAAAACGAGAAGGATGCTTGGGAAGGAAATATTCGCTTTTGCCATTAATTAAAATTAATCTTATCTGTTAACGAATCGAGTGCCTTATGTTTTAAGGGTACATAAGATCTCCAAGTTTTCTATACCACTTTGTTTTTGTGATTATTGTACTGTTACCAAATCTTTAGTAGTAAATTTTGCAATGTTTGTTTATATTTTAAAGTTATATTTAAATCATCTATTATACAGTTTTTTTTTACAAATAAAAAAATATATTTCCATATATTGATTTTTGAGTTTTTTATTGAAAACAGGACTGTGAAGAGGTCAGCAAATGCAGAGTGGCCTGGTATATTATAACTGTAATCAAAAAAATAATATCAAAATGTTCTTGTGATTTAAGGTGTTTCATAAGGTTATCCGCAATAAGCTGTTAGTTTAACTGGAGAAGGCATTGATTTGACATAAACGTGGCATCATAAACGCACATTCTAAGGTTCTGCCTAACGATGAATAAACCCCTCGGGTACTTGAAACAATAAAATCCACCAAACCCGAAAATGGTTACTACAGATACTATTTTGTCGTAAAGCGTGGCTGCCAAGTATCTTTCTGTTTCATTTACTTGATAGTATATTATGATTAAATGTTACTTAATTTATTCCTAAAATTACATAAAATTTAGCTCTACTATTGTTTTTTTAAACGTGAATAATATTTGTTATATTTATGACTATAAAGTATAACCACAGCCCTACTTCACTTTAACAACCCGGGAACAAGGAAATCTGGCAACTATGCCTTCAGATCTAGCGACACACGTTTGCTCAGCTGTTTAGTCATATGATTTACGTTGAATGACCTGTTTCTCTTTTTTGTGTTATTGTGAATAAATCAACTTTTTGAAAAAAAAATATTGTTAAGATAAAGACTAAACCTGTAAAAGGTCTTACTGTGTAAAATTTTGTAGTGCCCGGGGCAGTTTTTTCCGCAGACATTGCGAAAAAACAAGAATATCTGCGGGTGAAAAGTGCCGGTGTTATAAAGTACTTAAAGTAAATGGCGGCAAATGAACTTGACATTTTGTGGTGGTGCTTTTTAAAAATAATTAAAATTGAAAGTGTATTTTAATGATTCGTGTTTGGCTTTTAATTTTGAAGGTATTTTTTTAGTTATTTTTTAAAAACAGTAACAAATATTAGCATTGAAATTACCGTAAGTACGTAGGTATACTTTTTTGGAATTTTGTCGTTCGTTTTGATTTTTGTTATTGCGTTGCATAGGTACTTGGTGCCTGCTTATTAGATACTATTTAGTTACTGTTATTATTATTATTTTCCTGGTAATCTCGGTATTTTCTTAATTTAATTAATTTACCATCCCAAAAGTCTTTTGTTGTGTGCCTGGCTGCCTGCGAAAACCAATTATAAAACTTCTTTGATGCAGGAGAACCAGCTGTATCTGTTTTCACCTTTCCAAAGGACGAAAACCTTAAAGCCCATTGGCTTAGGAATATTCCTAGGACAGTCATGGTCACCCTCAAAATATTCTGTGGTTTGGCTAAGCATTTTGTAGAAAGTGACATTATTAGAGAGGATGATTATCGCTTGCCAGATGGGTCAATGAAAAAGGTACCTACCAAAACTAGACTAAAGTTAAATGCAGTGCCTAGTATTTTCCAAATTTACCACATTACTTCTCAAAACAGTCCCTGTTTCCCGAAAAGTCCTGGTTGAAAGCTTGGCATAAACTTGAAAACAATAATGGTCGCCCTTACAAACGACACCTATTCTGCACTTTGCCATAGTACCTCTGTTTTACTAGAAATAATTGACTATTCATTTTAAAAATTTGATTTGTCGTATATTTTACCAGGTAAATTTACTACTGAAAAGTTGGGAAAAAGATTTGGTAAATACAGACTTCCTCGGAGGTTGTAATTACAATGTTAGCTTTGATGATATTTTAAATGCTGAGAAAAAAATTAGACTCAAACATATATTTAGAAGCGCTGCTGATGGTAATTTCTCTTTAGCTGAGATTAAAAACAGGGGGACAGCTGTATCCAGGAAAATGATCTTGATTGGACAATACCTCAAAAAAATTACACTGAAAATTTTTTTTTACCTGAAACTGAATACCTAAATGAATATGAAATTGACAAATCGGTACAAATTTATATAGCCGGTTATGCTGCCCACAAAATTGTAAAAATATAATAATTGTAACATCTGTGTTTCTTTTTTTGTTGGGAAAATAAGGGGAAAACCCAATTGACGACGAATACTTTGATTTTCTACAACGTGGCGGTTTAAAGGTTCCTACAGAAATTGTTAAAGACGTTCTGTTCCATATGTGCGCGATTTTGAGAAAATTATTAATGACCCTGATACTGAGAGTGACTTCCTAAAATGGAAAATCAAAAAACTATCCTGTGTGATCTAACCAATTTTAAACACTAGACAAAAATGAAGGCTTTAATGATTTATGCCTCGCAATGTATTTGTGGTAACGAGAACAAAAATATGTTCATTATGATGTGCTCTATATTTTCAAACATTCTTTAAATAATTATGTTAAAAAAAAAATAACAAAAAAGCCACAGAAAAAAATCGGAAAAGGCTGAGTCAAAAAACAAAAAAAGGAAACTAGACACATTTAATAAATAAATAAACAAAACTAAAACTAAATACAATTACTAACTAAATGTTAAATTACACTTGTTTCCTTTTACAACAGCATCATGTTCTTATGCCTTGACCTATGCACATAAATTAATTTGTTTTAGAGTTTAAATATTATATAAATATATTTATTTTTTCAATTATTATACTGATTTAATTATTTTAATGGAAATATCAATACTATTTACGCGATCTTTGAATTGAGCCTTAAATGAATTTAAAAATACGCGCCTCGATACCCGGATTACGCTCATCGCGCTCGAGGGAAACCGATCTGAATCTCTTGCCGGTTGCGGCGTTGCCAAGTGGTTGTTCACGGCTTGTAGTGAAGTAGGGCTGTGGTATAACACAGAAAAAAAAAATGATGTCAAACTTTTCTATTTTTGTTTTTAGGGCAGCTACTAATAAAGGCGCGACATCGTGACAACAGCGGATTTTTCGTAGAACATTTTTCCACCTTCGGCTTCGCTCGACAGATGACACATTCAATATGGCGTTTTAGTCTCAAATGTTTTTGTTGTTTGGGTAATTTTTGTGACAATTGTATAAATTTCAGTTTTGTGTAAGTACTTTAAATAAATTAAAATGGTAAGGCAGTGCCAAGTCTGTAAAGTGACGAATATGATTTCTGGATTATCATTTCACAAGTACAAACTATGCTTGTACCATTCTATCTTTAATAATAAACACAACATGTTGGCAGCAGCCTCGTTTCGTTTATGAATGAAATGTTTTCCCATCTATGATGTCAGCTCATTGGTTATCCGCTGAAAGAAAACATTTTGGCGCTTTTTAAATCTAGGATAGTTAATAACAAAAAAACATGCTTTGTGTTAATAAAGAGCATTTTCATAAGATTTTCTTTAAAAAAACCCCTTTAAAAAGGGTGTTTTTTACATTTTTGGGAATAATCCCAGTTTTTTTTGGGCTGTAAACCCTAAATTCGAAATAATCAATCCAAAAACGACCCTCAAGGTAGTTTCCACTTGCAGCAAAATTGGGCATACAGGCCCGCGTTTTAAATGAACTAATTTTTTCTAAAAATAGATCTGGTGCACGCTATCTACTTAAAAATTTACCAGTCTTTAAAATATTTAGGCAAACCTGTTTTGTATCTGATTTGTTATCTATACCTTGGTTTTGGGAATTATTTTTCTATAATATTTTTAATCCATAGTTAAAGTTATACAACTTGTTTTTTTGGGCTTTGGATTTAAAGAAAATATCAATTTAAAAAAATAGACTCTACGAGCTAATTCATACCCATAGGTCCCAAAAATAACCCTAAAAGAATTCCTAGCCTTCTTCGTTTGTATAGGTGTTATGGACTGCCATGTTTAATTGTTTCTTGATTTTTTGATTTATAGCCATTTTTTGCAATACAAAAAAAAAAATGTCACCAATGAGGTACAATATTTCAGGTTATTAAATAATGCACAGCAAAAATTTAAAAAAAATATAGTTTTGCTTCAAAATCCACTTTATAAAATTCAAATCTCTTTTAAATATCTATAGCATACTTTACGACAATTTCAACTGATATCCCCTAAACTGAAAAAAATATAAATTACATTAGAACCTTAGTTTTCTTAAAATTCGCTGAGGGTATGGGTACAATAAAATTATTTTAATTATATGTTTAATTGGTACATCTTCACATTAGCAACTTTTTGAAATATTTATTTAAGTATTTAATCTTTACAACTCATTATAATTCCCTACAACGATTCAACAAAATAAATACTCAGAGAATGAACTATATAGGGCACCATTTATAAATTCCTAAAATAAAATAAATTTTTAACAAATTTTGGGGGTTTAAAACCGCAGAACCATTACAATTATTATACCTAATTATAAACGTATTTGAACTTATAATAATAATGCTTATAAGTATAACTTATTAATAACATATAACACTAAGCCACTAATATAAAAAACTGGTTAAAGCTTTATAAAAGAAAAACAATAAATTACACAACAAAGTTAGATATCGTGCTGAGAAATAATCTCGAATGTTAGACCGTTTTCGTTCAGTTGCTTAATCAATGATGTTTTGGCGAAGGCTGCTCCTGGTGGGTAAACCCCCCAAAAAAAATAAATAATTACATCTTAAAAGTCGGTACATCTAAGAAACATATTTGCAATTTTGCGATAAATATGTATGGTAAAATTGTAGGATTTTTTTCATATTATCTTTTAAAATTATCAGTTAAAAAATATCGCAATAAAAAAATGAAAAAATATAGGCAACTTCAACTTTTTTAAATGAAACACCCTGTATATTATGCGCTTCAACGAAAGTTCTTTTTTTATAATATATATATATATATATATATATATATATATATATAATATATATATATATATATATATATATATATATATATATATATATATATATATATATATATATATATATTTTATACACGTTTGGCAGTTGAATCTTACGGATTAATTTTAATGTATTAGACACTAATAGATAGAGAGTAGACAGAGAACGACGCATCGGAACCCCCACTCCCCCCCGAAGCGACGCCGATTCCCCTTACCCCGCAATTTAAAATTTCGGCTGGCTCAGTGATGTTTAGCAAGCGCTTGGAGCCATAGGTCAGCCTCGAATCAAGTATTGGAATTTTACGCCTCACGATAGATAAAGTATGTTGTTTTTTAACGTGCCCATAATCGCAAGTCAAAAACAATACCATTTAATGATATTAATCTTTTGTTTAACAGTGAAGACCATTTTTATTTTATTACTGTATCCGTCTTCTTAAAGGTGGAAATAAATTGTAAACATGATCGGCTAACACGTACTTAGGTATGCGGGAATTGCAACCGAACTTTGACCGGACTGATAAGCGCAACGACAACACGAAACCGCCCGGGTGGAGCGAAATTTGTTTCTCTCTACCGTCCCCCTTCTCTTACACATTGCGCAAAAATCATATTGAAATTTTTCAAGCGCCGAACGTGATATCTGTATATATATATATATATATATATATATATATATATATATATATATATATATATATATATATATATATATATATATATATATATATTATATATATATATATATATATATATATATATATATATATATATATATATATATATATATATATATATATATATATATATATATATATATATATATATATATATATATATATATATATATATTCGCGCATAATAGGGAAATCAATGTTAATTTTTAGGCATCTGAGAATCCAATCTCCAGTGTACGTTTCAATAGAACGTCGGATGAATTATAATTAATTTAGCTGTTCGACTGGAAACATCACCGCTTTGCGCTTTAGTTTGGCTATGGGATTTGCCGGTGGCTCGCAGAGCTCCGTTCATTTGCTTGCGGGCATCCCCAAATAATTTTTTTTTGGATATTTACAACAAAATGTGTATCGGCAGAGTTTTGAAAGAGCTAGAAACCTTGTTGAAATAAGGGAAAAAAATAATTCAAGTTTCTGGTCAAATTACACCTGAACGGCTCAGAAATATGAGACAACATCTCTACAATAGGTTTGGGTATTGTTGCAAAAAGTGGTGGATTATTCAAACCCTTATTAAAATAAGTTTTAGTTCTTTAGAGTTATTTTTATTTTCTGTTTTAAAATTATCGTTGTGTTTATTATTAATTTTCTTTTATTTATTTTTGAGATTTTTTTAAGCCAATGTGATAAAAAGAAAGCAAAATCTTTTTAATTTTTTGTGATAATTTTTCAAAAATTATCGTTTAAAAATTCGCATTTTTGTTGATTCAACGTACACCCATCCGATCTCGTTTTAATACTGTGAAAATGTCCAAAACTATTTGATTTTGACAAACGAACCAAA
>JAHBCN010002360.1:0-93031 GCA_019359885.1 Listronotus oregonensis
ATATATATATATATATATATATATATATATATATATATATATATATATATATATATATATATATATATATATATATATATATATATATATATATATATATATATATATATATATATATATATATATATATTATAAATATATTGAATTAGCGGTTGGCATTAGGTGAAACATTATAAATAATATAAGTTGAAGAAAACACCAAGTTTTTTGTTTCACTGTATATTCAGAATATCTCTGACACATGTGTTTCGACCTTGCGGTCATTATCAAAGAGTTTTACAAGCAAATTTGTTGCTATAGTAATGTAACATAAAGCTGTCAGCTTATGTTACATTACTATAGCAACTATTCACCGACACTGGTCTAAGCCGCCTTGCGAATCCACTTATCTTTAATAATTATTACTATAAAAAGAAGATGTTTTTGCATTTATTTGTCGATGTTTGAAGAAAAAACAGCATATTTTATTTGGAGGAAAAGTTACTTTTTAGGCTTGTTCTCTATTACCTAAAACTATAGCTTTTCCTCCATATAAAATAATATACTATTATGTGCCACGTCCATCATAGCTATATAAAAAAAGGTTTTTTCAAATTTTTAGGAAATTGATTGTAAAAAGCTTAGAAGTTCTGTAGATTTCATGCTAAATGAGTTGGTGCTATCGACGAAAAAGAATAATTCTCAAGAATTAATGGCAAGCATGTTAGACTACGTGGATGAACTGAAAGTTAGTCTGCATGAGGAAATTTCACAGGAAATTTCACATTCGATGGTTAATAAGGGAAAAATATCTGGCGATGTAGTCGCAGGTATCAAAATAAATTAGGCTTTATCCATATCTGATATTTTAACTCTAAGTTATACATACCCTGCCGGTGTGTTTAAAATAAGACTCTCTCAATGATGGATTAAATTAATAAACAGAAAATTTGTGACATAACAACTTTTAAAGGTTTCTCATGTATTTCGATATTCTAAAATTAAAAAGTAGAATTTTTCCATCACTCGTAGGTATTCTGTAACATGCACATTTATAATTTAAAATACCTTAAATTTCTTATAACGCATCTTGTCACAAGAAGTGCCAACTACGTCAGGTGTTAATTGGCTTTTTAAGGGCGGCAATAGAAAAGTTTCGGGCACTTTTTATAAATATGACTGGGCAACAAGCATTATCACCCCTAATATTAGTGCAATTAAATGAAAAATTATTTAATGGTGCTTCATTAGTGCATTCTACCGTAGAAGCCCACAATTGTGTTTAGGTACTACGATGGTTGAAGTGCCATGGTCATCCTAAGAGAAAATAAAGCCGAATTAGTTGAAAGTTAGGATAATAATTTAGATGTTAAGTAGAACTGTTTTCTACTTGTCGTGGTAATAAGTAAAAGTAATTACAAAAAAGAAAAAATACTCCTTATTTCTATGTTTTTAGCGAAGTTCTAGTGACTTTTACGTACGACAAAATTTATTATATTGGGCGAATTTTTTATGGCCAAGCGAACTCGCGAGTAAGGATATATACTTACGAGACCAATAAAACTACGTTTACGAGTATGTACGTAAAACATACAACATTATAAACGGGTTTCTAATAACTTTTAAAGTTTTGTTCTGTTGCATTGCAAAACCCCTGTATACCACCAAAAAGGTGGGTATGGCCATATCGAAAAACTTCGCGTTTTAAATATCAATAATTACTATTACTAATACGTCAACCCACCGTAGAAAAAAGGGACCAATCATAACCAGTATGCCCTGTTAAATAGTGAATATTGGCTATGCGTTGATCTTTTATTAATAGGTTTTAAAGGATCACTGCGGTTAAATAAACGAAAAATAGACCTATAATGTTCAAAAAGAGCCATCTTACAACAATTATACTCAGTATGCCATCTAATCGTTAATAATCTTTCGAATACCTAAACTTAGCATACTAACGGTCGAGTAACGATCTCATTGTTAAAGCTAGCAATGAACTTAACAATGGATTAAATTTAACAAAAAGTAAAAAATGCAAAAACTTGACAACGTAGCACATTTTTAAATATTTCATGGCAACCGGATGACAATAAATAATTTAGTACGGGATTTTGCGTTAATCAATTAAGCATAAAAAATATTGAAAAAATAATTACATTGCACAGAGTACGAAAATAGTAGGTTTGACACTTAAGGGTATTTTATATACTCTCTTCACAAACAAACAGTACGATAGATAGCTTAAGTAAGCAATACTGCAGATCTTTAAATTTATTTTTTTAACAAGTTCTTTTATATAATTTATGATTATTCCATTTTATTAAAAAATTCAAGCAGTATTACATCTAAATACAAAATATTTGCTTTATTTTGCTAGAAAATTGCTGTTTCAGTTTCGTCAACATTAGTAGAACTATTTATTTTCAACTTTTTATTACTTACTGCTTTATATATCAATTCTTTTTTAAAGCTTACGCAAGAGTATGTAGGATAATTTATTTTAATGATTTAGGCGCTAACTGTCCTATTGTGTCCAGCTTGCATTACTAAATATTATTTTGTCATTGTTGTACTCTTATTCTTTTTTCTCTTATGTGCATTGTTCGCACGACCAAGTTGCAAGGGTGCCTCTAGTAGTGTATGCTCGAAAGTTGCGATTGATAATCTGAGTAGCTTTCTAGTGACGAAAATTTTTTCGCGCCTAGAGCATGATGTGCCCTAAAAAGTTTAACAATGAAAAAGGGCAAATAATGTGCATGACACTTTTCATCACAGGAACACTGTAAACTCGCACAAAACGCTCTTGAGCTACTCCAAACCCTATAAATGCTTGATCGAAAACTTATCTAGCGTGCGTGTTAAAATTATTATATGTATATGTGCTGTTTTTTGAAACAAGAACGTTTTTCATTGTGATGCAAAAATTCTTAGATCAAATTTTACATCCTAAAGTGCGTTTGACTTGGATTTCGAACAAGGCATTTTGGCGAATCGGACATATACCACATCGGATCTCTAACGGTTTTTTTTAGTACCGCATGTTATAGCTTAAGAAAGAAGGTTAATTTTTACGAAAAATTACATGAAAATACATAAAATTCTTTTAATTCTTTTGTTTTTAAAAAGAATAGATGGATATGAAAGGCAGTAAGTAAAAAACTGTTGAACATAAATAGTTTAACTAATATTATAATAAAATAAAGCAAATATTTTGTCTACTCTAGATGTTATACCACCTAAATATATTAATAAAATTTAATAGATATGAATTCTATTGAAGAATCTGTTAAAAAAACAAAGCAGTATTGGTCATTTAAGACATCTATCGTATTGCTTGTTTTTGAAGAAACTATAAAAAATGCCTTTTAGAGTACCAAACCTATTTTTTTCATATTCTGTGCAAGGTAATTATTTTAATTTTTTTATATGTTTAATTGATTTTAAACGCAAAATCACGAAGTAAATTATTTTTTGACAAATGGTTGACATTTAAGGTATGCCCTGTTGCCAAGAGTTTTTATTTTTACCTTTTGCATTGTTAAGTTCATTGCTAACTTTAACAACGAGATCGTCACTCGATCCTTTTTTTGTATATTGTAATGTAATCGTACAAAAAGGTAATTTCTGTTCAGCGTTATTTATTTTTGTTTCGTAGATAGTCACAGTCATACAATAAACGCAGTTAGCACCGAAGAAAATAGCCACAGTTTTCAAGAATCCGTTCTGAATTATCAAAATTTCGTCATTTTCGAAACCAACAGTCGTAAAGAAATTTGGTGTAGACTAACCATAAAACGGCCACTGCTCGAGTTCTCACATCAGACCATATACTTTCCAGACACACCATGTGGATCGTATTCAGTAATGGAGATACAACTGCATGGTGTGGAAAAGGAAATGGACGTTAACTGCGAATTATTCAAAGGGATGAAAAATAATATGTTTACGATGAATTTTAAAATTACTGGAAATAGTGAAGAAATTAGCATTGAACCTAAATGTGGAGTATTATTACCTGGAGAGGTATGTATGTAATATGCTAACATTTTTCTGGCCATTTGTTTGTTGTGGCTACATCTTAAAGGTGGCTTGTTCTAAGTTTTTTTATTTCTTAAGATACGAAAAAATATTTTCCTACGACTACTATGAAAACACCAATAAACCCACGAGGATTTTTTTGCACGGTTGAGACTGTATAAAAAATATGGCTCACTTGATATTTTATTCATACGCCAAATTTTACTTGTAAAAGAAACCAACAGTGAAAGAAATTTCTAGACTAACCAGAAAACGAGCATTTCGAGTTTCCATCAGAATTACTTTCCAGATCCATTTTGATCTTAGTGGAAGATACAACTCATTAAAGAGATTAACTCAATATCAAAGGGATAAAAATATAGTTACAGAATTTTAAATTACTGAAATAGTGAAGAAATTACATTGAACCTAAATGTGAGATTATTACCTGAATATGTATGTAGCTAAAATTTTTCGCATTGTTTGCGTGACTACTCTTAAAGTGGCTTGTTCTAAGTTTTTTAGTCTTAAGATACGAAAATATCTTCCTACGACTACTATGAAAACACCAATAAACCCACGAGGATTTTTTTGCACGGTTGAGACTGTATAAAAAATATGGCTCACTTGATATTTTATTCATACACAAATACCTTTGCTGCAAAAGAAAGCTTAACAGTGCCAACAAACGTTCCTGGATCTAGAAGACGATGATTTTCGATTGACAGATTACTGTTCATTTGTTTTCCATTTTTACTTTCGGACCACGAAGCTATAACCTAGGATTCCAAACGGTAGAGGCTTTTCAATGAAATTTGTGTACACGAAGTATGGGACATAACTTTTATTGGCAGAGGGCGCTACTTTTTAGGACGTACTCATTTATCAAATTCAATTATTTATCAGTGAAAAATCCTCAATTTTTTAAATTTACATTTTTCAATAGTTACAATTACAAAATTAATATAAAAATCTATAGTATTGTCAAATAGATATTAATTTTATTCTAAAATGCATACCGACGTGGTTGATTAATCTAAAAAAATAATCTAATGAAAATAAAATAGTTGTTAATTGTTTCCAAATTTTTCAATGATTAATTTTAAATGGGACGATGCTGTGCTTTTTCTGGATGCATGAGTGGTCGAAAAGGTAGTGAAAAAAAGCATTATTCAAAGAACCGAAAGTAAGTAACCCCAAAAATATTTGTAAATAATTAAATTACATTTTTTTACATTAATTTTGTAATTATAACTACTGAAAAATGTAATTGTAAGTTTTTCATAAATGAATAATTAAATTTAAAAATGATTATTTACTTAGTCGTATAATTTCGTTTATTTTCAAATATATTTGTTAGTATCTAGTATTATTAAAGTATAATATTCTTTTCATTATGTTTATCAATCTAAGTTCTATTTAATAAATAATTGTATTAATTAATCATCTCCGGCCTTACCCTAAGAAAACGGTCCTATCCGCTTTCTGTTTAAAGCCAGGGAACCCTTTTCCCTATAAAGGCGGTTCTATCCGCCTTCTATTTGGATTCAGGGATCCCTTCCTAAGCACCTGTTTGTTAGGGATGGATTAGCCCTTCCCCGTGAAACAAGCGCCGACCCGTTTCGTCGGCGCACCTTTGTCTGCTTGTGACCTTGAGTGGCACCTCTCGAAACGGATTTATCCGTTTCGGTCAGCGCACCTTTGTCACGTTTTTCCTATGAAAGCGGTTCTGTCCGCTTTTTTTTGGAGCTAGGGAAGTAATAGTCCACCACGGCAGAGCCCCGCATTACCGCAGTAAGGCTAGATACTCTGAGAGGTCGCCCTGTATCTCAGAGGCACCGTTGGAGACACCTGCTTAAGGCACAAAATGTCATTCACTCATCAGCACGGTATGCTAACACCTTGAGATAAGCCTTGTGTTCATCTTAGCTTCGAATCCCGTTTCATACGCTAGCCAAAAGAGTTGCCGATAACCAGTAACTCTACCGCATGTTCCAAAAGATCCTACTGGGCCCAATCACGACAACGACGTGTGAACACAGCGGTTGGGCCCCAGGGGATAAAATCTAAAGGAGTTAAGTCTGGAGACCGTGCGGGCCATTCCATTACACCTCGTCTGTGAATTCATTGGCCTGGAAACTGTTCATTGAGCCACTCTCGAACTGCTAAAGCATAGTGAGGGGAGCTTCATCTTGCTGGAAAAATCTTTAAGTATTAGAAGTATAACCAGATAAACTGACGCCAAAGTTCGTAAGAAATTTCAAAACAGTAGTCTCGCCAATAACATCGCACATTTTGAGCATTTGATAAAATAAATTGTTCGAACTCGACAAACTCTTTATTATTACCACATATTTTTTCTTCTTACTCGCTTCTACGTCCACCCATTTCAAGTTTCATGGTACCATTGGATAGCAAATAGTATGCTGTTTGCAATACTCTATAATTGCCGTTTGCAACGGTGTGCCATTTGACCTATCAAAGTGAGGTTAGCTGCAGGTGAGGAGATGATTAATAAAACTTATTAAAAAATGAAATTCTTTCTTGTATATCTATACTGACGTATTTATATTGCCTATTTTTTTTTAAATATACCATATGTTTTTGGCCTTAACGGAAACACTTTGGTAAAGAAAGTTTTCATTTTGAAATATGCCAAAAAAAGTTTATTTTTTTGGAGTTTTTGGCGGGAAAAATCGGACGATCAAATGCAAATCCTTTATTTGTATTTTTTTCGTGAATTTGATCAAATTTTGTTGTTCGATTCCAAATTTCGCAAAAAATATTTGCATTTTTCTTAAAATTAAAGGCAACTGAAATATTGGCATAAGAAAATTGTTGAGTGAAAAAATGTCAGCTGTTTATGGTTATTAGAAAAATAAAGATAATTTTGTGAAATGTGGGTGTTGACGATAAAATATATATATATATATATTATATATATATATAAATATATATTAACATTTCAGACAATTAAGCTCACCTTACTTGCCAAACCAAAAGTTCCAGACGAAATTGTAAATCAGACAGCTAAATCCATAAAATACTCTGAAGTATACGAAATGAAATTAAGAGAATATGAAGCTTTGCGATCAAAAAAGCTGGGTAAAAAAGGTAAAGGAAAAGGCGATAAAGGTAAAAAAGACAAGGATAATAGTAAAAAGAGCGAGAAAGTAAAAAAAGGTAAGGATACGAAGACAGATTCTAAATCAAAGAAAACTGGATCCAACAAAAATGATAGCAAAAACAATAAAGGTATGATATAAATTAAAATAGTTATTTTTCTAACTAGTGCGCAAAGTGATATTCTTCTGCACGCAATGGCCGTTGAACGAACAACGCATGGTGATGCAGCGTAAAAAAATTTTACGGAAAAATGTTACTTAAAAGTTACCCATATTTTATTCACATTGATAATGCTTATGCGCTAAAGAGTTGACGCTCAAGAATCAATTAAATTTCTTTATTACCACACACCCTGTATATTCAAAAGTCACACTCGGGACAGTAAAGCATTCTAAACGATCGGAACAGGATGATAGCACAATCCTGACACTTGTCATCCTGTTACGATCCTTTTTGATGCCTATAACAACAAAATTTAAACTTTTTTGTTTGAATGTGGAAATTAAAAAAATTTAAAATAATTTTTTGGTTTTTCAAATCAGAAATAATGTACTTTGTTTGATTTAAAAGATTTGGCCGTCATCTTGATAGTAAACTCCATGTTGTGATATATTATTGGAAAAGGTGGGCATTTATATTTAATATAAGAAAGTCGATGGTACTTCCGGTTAAACTGGAAGTGATTTTAAGGTTGATTAATGCCAAAAAAATATACAGGATGTAAAAAGTATTATGCTCACGATTTTTGGGGCTTAAAACAAGTCAAAAAGTGCATATGATATATGTGTCAAAACTTGACAGATTTTTATCTAAACGATATCAAAGGTTCAAAGCAATTATTTTTGAAAATCTTAACAATTGGTAACTTATTGTATCGTATTAATCGCTCATTGGTAAATGCATTTTATACTAAAATAAACTAAGTTTTAAATGTTTTAGCCTACAAATAAAAAAAATAATAAAAATAGTTTCCCCACTTTAAAATTTTAAAAAATAATTGGCAACAGCGCTAACCAGGAAAAGCCTTGTGCGTGCAGTAGTCAGTTGCACATCGTGTTCACCGGCCGCGATATTTTTTCCGTTTTTAAATCGGGAAAATATGCCGATATGTTATAGAGAATATCAAAGAGTTTTGAAAACGGGATGTGTGCAACCGAGATAGTCTAAATAAAAAAGTGCTGTTTAAAACATAATAATATGTGTTCTTAAAATGGATATTCAGCCTAATTTACTTTGGTAAGTACATTTTTTTAATTACAAATAAAAACCAAACAACAATTTATTGTTTTTTACATAAATTTAATTCCAAAGTTAATATTAAAATAAATTGCAAGAAGTAATTTTTATTATTTCTGTTTAACATATCTTTAAAAAAAGTGTAAATATATAAAACCTCACAAAAAACGTTTGACGTCCGACTCGTTGCGATGAAGCCAACGCGGTGTTGCCAACTTTGTTTAACTTTCAAAAGCCATATTTCGAAAACAATTAACTTTTGACCCATGTGTTTTTGGAATTTTTTGACTTGTTTTGAGTTCCACTATCGCCCATTAAAATCATACTTTTTACACCCTGTATATCAAAGGATTTGTTATAACGGTAAATTTTCTAAAGTTTATCTTAACAACCACAAAAATACTGGAAGGCCTATGACATCCGAGTCATCTGGTATATAAGGCATGCATACAAACCATTATTTTTATTTTTATTAAAGAACCCCCACCTACAAACGAAGAACCAAACATTGTCATTACCGACAAAGAATTAGAATACAGCTACGAGGATCTTTTTCCTGCTGAAATGGTATATTGGCGAAGTATTGAACCTTATTACATAAATGCAAAATTTACTTGCCGCATTGACTATGAGCAAGGACTTAAAATGTAGGTATATAAATAATGTAACTGGTTTGTGTCCTTTAATTACATAGAGTTCAAATCTCAGTAACGAACTGTGGACAACTGTGGGCTTTTTGCATCTGGCGGAAATTTTTTAATAAAATATTTTTTTCCTTGGGCAAGATAAAGGTTTTCTTTTGCAGAGAATTTTGGACATAACTATAAATCTCTGTGGCTCTTGCCAACACTTCATGGTTGCTACATAGTTTGCTACCAAGTGCCGTGTATTAGGACTTTGCTTTCCGGATTTTTTAAAAACGTTTAATCCATTTTTCGGTAATTCCATTAAGGATGCCACGTTCTAAAACATGCAGATTCTAAATTTCGTGACACCTTTTAAAGAAGCCGGTAGTACCACTACAGACATTATTTAAATAATTTTGAATAAGTAATGAAATTTTTATCAGGTATATAAAAAAAGCACAGGATGCAAATACATTCTACCCACACTGACTTGAGCCATGGTACAACGCATACAAGGTATGATACACAGGCGTTTTAAATTCGGTATGCGTATGACGTCACCAAGAGAGTTGCCTTTGTTAAATTTAAATACGGTTTGTATGGAAAGAATCAGTTTGTTAGGAAAATACTTGAAAATGAGCAAGAAAGGTATTTAAAACTTAAAAAGATATTATTGAATGATTTAAAATACCATTCATTTGTCCTATACACTCACGCACAAAATTAAAGTAATCTATTGCAATTGTTATGTGCATTGAGGATTAATATTATTCATTTTAGTTGTAATAAATTAATAATTTAAATATAATAAATATATCTGTAGTAAACACTATAATACCGCATAAAAACAATATTTAAATGCAGATCAATAACTAAACTGGGCTTAGAAATAAAATCAGACCTGTCAAAAATCGATAAAGAACCGTTAAACATTTCCTTTGTTTACTCTCTGAAATACGTCAACAAAATAGGTGATGATGCGCAGTATCATACCATTCATATCCCTTGTATCCTTTGTGTCATTGGTTCTATAAGTGGAAAACGGTACTAGTCGTATATAGATTCAGTTTGTTTAGGCTACTGTTGTGTGTAAAAAGCATAAATAGCCAAGATAAAAAAAATCGTGATATATATTTAGGACTATAGATTTTATTTCATCTCTTTATTTATTTAAATATCTTAATAATATAATTATAAATTATATTATTTAGCCATAAAAGGATGGACAGACTTTATTTAGATGCAATTTGTAAAGTGGTCAAACCCGATTTCATCACTAGTTTAAATCTTCAAAGGATAGATTTTGGAAAATGCATTATTGGCATGACCACAACAAAGAACGTAATGCTCCAAAATATAACATGTAAGTATGAAAATATAGTTTATATTTTTTTGTAACCCCAATCTGGTAGATATTACGATATAACAGTATAACTCATTTATTTAGGAAATGAACTTTAACACATTTTTTTTAAGGTTCATGATAAATTAAAGAGCAGACGTCATTTATTTTATAATATCTTTTTATGTTTTTGCGGCGCCAAATTATGAAAATCAAAAACCAACGCCTGTTTATCAAAAGTTTTTTTCACTGTATCCGTGTCTATAAGTACACTTAATATATGCATTCAAGGTCAAGGAAAACTAACAGATTACCCCCTTTTTAATATGACTTGATGTTGTTTTTTGTAGTAATTTTGCCTCCTGATCACATCCGGGGTTACAATGCCGCCATCATGTCACCATTTTTTCCTAACTTTAAAAATTGGTATAAAATAGTGAAATTTTATAAAAATCAACTACGAAAAACAGTCTTACGCGCTTGTCTCTTAAGGTGCCTCCTGATGAGAGTAAAAGCGTTGCGCAACTGTCAAAATTCCAAATTCTGATTGGTTAACGTAACGTCAAAATAAAAGCAAACCAATCAGATCTTAGAATTTTGACAGTTACGCTACGTTTTTACACTCATCAGGAGGAACCTTCAGCGACAACGGAAACACGTTGCGAGGACGGGCGCATGATGATTGACTGCGTTTCTTTCGTGCGTTTTTTATTTTTTTTAAGCAAATTACCCAACAAGTGACACATTGTCTAATAAATTTTATCGGTTTTTTTTTAGATGAAGATATTAAACCAGAAATACCACTTCTTAATCCAGTAAATTGTTTTTCAATTCCCCACTTAAAAGATTTGACTGTACCGCCAGAGCACACGTTAAAGTTACCTATAGATTTTGGCCCATTATCAACAAATAAGGTAAGAGTTATTATAGTTAATTAATATTTTATAGTTGTATTAAAAAGAAAAAAATCGGTTTAAAGAAGCTCTAAATAGGTCTATCTGTCAAATGCGTAAATTGATTTGTAGAATATAATAAAAAGTTTTTCACCAAAAAACAACTTGTCTAGCAACTTTTTCCAAATCTTAATTAAATTAAAGCAGAATGTTAAGAACTCTTCTAAGGAATTTAATTTTGATTCGAGATTATTACTTTTTTTTGTAACACTAATTTTGTTACAAAATCAACGGAAATTAATTTCTTTGCCAGACAAATAAGGATTTTAAGATTTTTTTATCTATATCACACCTAATAATTAGTGGGTTGCAAAACGTTTTTACAACCTAATTTGATTTGCGTGTTGAGTATTACATAGCCTATTTCTCAGAGCATAATATATTTATTTTTTTCTAGTTAAACATATTTTTTCCTAACACGCAAAGAAATCAAATACATGAAATGAATTAAGAAATTTTGCATTAACTAAGAATAAACACAATCTATACATGCTTACTGTCCTAAAAAAGAGACTTGTTGTGAATTGTCTAAAATAAATTATTTCCTTAAGGAAATAAAATATGTTATTTTTTAGACATTTGTCTTGATTCCATAACCTTTGAACAGTCACTGAAAGTGGTAACAAAAGAAGGAATAAAATAAAGTAAAAAGACTTTTGCTTTGATTTTAAAATGCCCAAATCTAGTAAAATATGTAATTTTTTTTAGTCACTTATATTTTTTCTATCACGTATACTTTTTAAAATTTACTAAAACAGATAAGGAACCAAGAATAAGCCAGTTCTGATTATAAATACTTCCTATATTTATAAAAATTATTTTACTTGATTTTGGAGCAACCTATTTCTTAATGTTAATTACATAAATTAATATTTTTTAAGTCAAACATAATTTTTTCATATATGACATACATTTATTTTTAAATCGGTGAAGCACACTTGCGTCCTATAGTTATAAAAAGGTCGTTCAATTTTTACTCGACTTTGGAACAGTCTTCTTTGTTCTAAAGTCAATAACAAATTATTATTTTTTAAGTCAAACGTAGTTTTTGCATATATAACGCATGCTTTCTCATAGTTACGAAAAGAAATAAAACACAGTGAAAAAATTTTTGAATTGAATCCTTACTATACTTCCAAAAAGTAATTGGACTTGTATTTAAATTTAAAAATACCTATTAACCTAAGCTACTAATATATACAATTTTTTAGTCATTTATAGGTCTTTTGTGGCGCACACTATTTCAAATTTATTAAAGATGATAAAGAACTAAAGATCAATAACTGTAAATGCTTTTATAGTTATTAAAAGGTAATTCAGTTTGTACCTGAGTTTGGAAGCCATTGCCTAAAGCAAATAACATAAGTTAATATTTTTTAATTCAAACATAATTTTAGCATATATGATGCACACTTTCTTACAGTTTCGGAAAGTGATAAAAAATCCTTACCGTACATCCATACTTTCAAAAAAGTAATAGGACTTGGGTTTTAATTTTAAAATGCCTATTTTCCAAAGAGAGTAATATAATTTTGGATATATGATTCACACTTTCTTACAGTTTACGAAATTGATAAAAAATGCTTATCGTATATCCATACTTTAAAAAAATATTTCGGTTTTAATTTTAAAAGGCCTATTTTCCAAAGCAAATAATATATAAAAAATCTAAGTAAGTAAATATTTATAGAAATATTCATTTTTAAATTCTGTGACGCACACTTGCGTCCTATAGTTTCAAAAGGTCCTTCAGTTTGTGCTCGAGTTTGAAAAACTTTTCTTTTTCCTAAAGCAAATGACAAATATTTTTTAAGTCAAACGTAATTTTCGCATAGTAACTGAAAGTAATAAAACATAATAGAAAAAGTAATTTAATTAAATCCTTACTATTCTTGCAAAAAGTAATAAGACTTGTATATTAATTTTAAAATACCCATTAACTACAGTAATATATACAATTTTTTAGTCATATATGTCTTTTGTGGCGCACACTTTTTTAAATTTACCAAAGATGATAAAGAACTAAGGATAAACCGAGCCTAACTGTGAATGATTTTTATAGTTATAAAAAGGTAATTTAGTTTGTACCTAAGTTTGGAACCTATTGCCTAAAGCAAATAAAATAAAATAATATTTTTTAAATCAAACATAGTTTTTGCATATATGACACACACATTTTCTGTTACTTAAAGTAATAAATTTTCCAAGGACTAAGTTTAAGTTCATAGTCTTTGCCCTGATTGCTGACTATGCTGCTAAATGGGTAATTCATCTTTTCTTTTAAATTTAGAACAGGATTGTAGACAATACACGTAAACTTTCAAAAATCGATATCTTTTTAACAAAACAATCAAAAAATTTAGGTTTTTTTTATTATTTTCTAATACTCTGATTTATATTGCATTAGTTTTTAAAATATATCGTAAGAATAATTTTCGAGATATTCCGAAATAAATGCACAATGCTACAATGTTAACTATGAACAATTTGATTATTAATATCTCGTTTCACAGCACTAAAAAAAATCGTTTTTTTATTAGATTAAAGACACTTTTATGAACCCTATATTTTAATTTCATTTAATTCTTTAGAAAAGTAGTTTTACAAGTGAACTACCTTAAATTTAAACCAAAATCAAAAAAACTTTTGAACAGAACTAGTTTTATTTTAAAATTTATTAGTACATAGGTAATTGATGACTGAAAGACAGGCATTATACAGGGTGTCCCAAAAGTAATGGGACACGGAGCAACAGCAGATTCCTTAGGTCAAAATAATGCAATTAAACTTGCCTTATCACAAAGTTGATAATAACTAAGAGACAGGGTGTCGAACGTTTAATTTGGTTTTCGTTTTTTTTTAATAATTTTTTCACTAAAAGACAGCGGTACAAAACTGGGGATTTAGAATTCTTTGTGGCGAGAAATTTAAATTCGTCCATATTTTTGATGTTTCTAGTAGAGGGCGCCAGCCACGGCCTACCCTATTTGTTTTAGATGACAAAACTTTTTTTAAGCTTTGTATATCGACCCGTTTATTAAAAAAAGCTACTATAATTCCCGCTACGTCAAAAATGTATACCTCATTTAGGCCTCTAGAAGCAACTGTTTTCGAGATAAACGCATTTTAAAGGACCCCGCAATTTTTCTATGGAAAATGGGTTTCGGCCGATTGTTTTCAAACTTTGCAAAGTAATAGTTTCCAATACGCTGATCAAAAGTCTCCATAGGCACAAAACCCAAAAACCCCTCTAACCCCCCCCAAAATCAGCCTTAATTATCACTGGGGATTTGGAGACTTTTAAGGGGATAAGAGGGGTGATTAAGTTTTGTGCCCATGGAGACTTTTAATCAGCGTATTAAAAATTATTACTTTGCAAAGTTCCTTTAAAGTGCGTTTATCTCAAAAACAGTTGCTCCTAGAGCCCTAAAGGAGGTATACATTTTTGATGCAGAGAGAATTATAGTAACTTCTTTTTTAATAAACAGGTCAATATAGTAAGCTTAAGTAAAGGTATGCCATCTAAAACAAGTGCGCATGCACGAATTTGAATTTCTTGCCTCAAGAAACCCCCAAATCCCCAATTTTGTACCGCTATGTCATTTAGTTAGGAAATTATTACGAAAAAATAAAAACAAAATTAAAAGTTTGAGACCCTGTATCTTAGTTATTATCAACTTTGGGATAAGCAAATTTACGTTAATTGCATTATTTCGACCTAAGAAAACTTCTGTTGCTTTGTGTCCCATTTCTTCTGGGACACCCTGTATATAAATATATTGTTTTCTTGCATAAATAAATACACCTGTAATATCATTATAATAAAATAATTATTAAAATTAGGTATAAAAAGCATTTTTTTATTTGCCAAATCACCAAAAAAGTGATGCCCTTTCCTCTGAGATGCCTGGCGTGCCTATGGCAAAATTATTTTGCGCCAAGAAATTTGATCTTTCATCAACTTTTCATAGTAGGCCTAGTAAACCTTTGTCCAAACACCTATAGTGCACCAATAATTGTCACTTTAAGAAACAATCGTGTACGCATATATAAATATATATACAGGGTAATTCATGAGGAAATGTCAATACTTCAGGTATGTAGTCAGGGTCCAAAAATAAACATAAAAGTCCATACAAATATGGGTCCGCAAGGCCTTCGTTTTCGAGATACAGGGTGTTAAAGTTTTTATTTAATTTTTCTATTTTTTAAATAAAATTTATGATTATGTAAATACTGGAGTAAAAATTGGTATCTGGGGGTTTTTTGGTAAGACGGATTCGAACTTAATCTTTGTACGGCTCTTACTTGTAGGGGGTGTGACCTACACGTCTTTTTACTATTTTGAAACATCACAACTTTGTGGTATGGCCCTGTATTACATTTTTAAGTAAATTAAATAATTGTTTTGTCATTTTTACGTCAAAAAGGTATTCCAGTTAAATGTTGATATAAGCAACCGTTTTCGAGATATTTGGATTTAAAAGAAATTAGGACGCATTTTACACTTCAAAATTTCAGTCTAAAAAATCTGCATAATTTCCTGCTGCCGCCCAAAATGGAAAGAAAAGACCTAATTGTAAGAACCCGGCCCATCCAGTGCGCTAACAGCTGCGCTACTCTTGATAACTTCCAGCAGCATCAAGGTACTCATCGTAATACACTGATGAAGAGCATGCTGGAAGAAATCAAGAGTTGCGTAGCTGTTATGGAAGACGAGGTGGTGGTTGTGAATGAACTGGTCTCTCTGGCGGTGGAAAAGATTGCGGCCACTAAAAATCACAGGTCGCTGCTGGCTCTTCGGATGTACTATAAGGGTCTCGTGCGCCGTCATCTCCGATTCTTCGGATTGTATTACAACCAAGAAATGATGCGGATCACGAGACTCTTAGAGGAACTTGATGAAGAGCCAGCCCCTCCACCGACACAGGAACCAGTTCAACTGGAACCACCACCTCCGAAGAAACGAAAAAGAAGGGGGCCGGATACCATCCTCTTAGAAGAGGCGGCAGCCGAGGCGGCAGCAGGTCCATCAAGACAAAGACGCAGATTTAAATAATTGAATGAAACCACCGTCAGTTTGGGGCACATAAAAATGTATTTGGACCTACAATACCTTCCGCCGATGCCCCAACTGCAGCCCATCCCCGCAAACCAAATACTGTCCAATGATGAATTCCCCGGTCCTCATGAGTTCGAAGTGACAGTACTTCCAACATGTAAATCAAAAAATCCCTGGGTGTACTCATCTGAACTAAATAAAGTCTACATGGACATGATGCAGCAGTTTCCCGTAGACTTCAAAATTAAAGATCGTCCTGAAAAGCAGTTGTTCATTAGAACTACTCCGCAGTATTGCGCTCAGCATCATGCTATAGAACCAGTGGCCCGGTGCATCCAACACGAATACCCGGGTGATCCTACCAACAAAGACGTCCAGGAGCACGAGCGGCAACACGTGATCCGTTGCACCAATACATTTTCCCAATATTTGGGAAAAAAGCAGGAAAACCAGCGTCTGAGTATCGTTTTTCCCTTTTCCATGCCTCAAGCAGGCGTGGAAAGTGTCAGGGAAATGTTCTATTTCGTGTGCAAGAGTTCCTGCAACATCCCGGGCATGAACAGGAGGGGCATAGAAGTCATATTCACTTTAGAAGATGAACATGGGCTTGTACTAGGCCGCAAATGCCTGAATGTTGGAATATGTGCCTGTCCTAAAAGGGACAAGGAAAAAGAAGAAAGGGAGAGTAAGAGCGACAAGCAAAACAATCCAACGCCCAGAGGAAAGAAAAGGAAGCTCGACCATCCACCTGTGAATCCTGGGAAAGTTTTGGCCCAACCTCAGCCTGACGACTTAAAAGACTATACATTGCCTTTGACTGTTACCGGTAAGAGTAACCTCTTGAAAATATTGGCATATGCGGAGGATCTGAATCTGGCGAGTATGATGCGTCTCCAAGAAAAAAGCAGAAGGAATCTGAGCCAAATTCAGGCATTTAGTAACTGCTGCAAAGGTTCCTAAGAAGCCAACATGCCTACGTGGGAGCGCTGCAGAGTATGCTCCACATTCGAGGACATGAAACAAAAGCACAAACTGGTAACTTTCCAAGACTTTTTTTTTAAGGAATTTGAATGTATTTCTTTTAATGGTTGTGAGGCTCATAATACAACGTATTTTGAGTTTCACAAACAGTTCAAAGAAGTACGAACTTTTGGGTTGCTGCAACATTTTATGAAGGAGCGAAGGGCTGGCGTGCGAGTCGACCGTAGCACCTTCAGGAGAGAAGTTGAAAAGCTGTACCATTTGCTTGGACCGCACTTCCACGTGACACACTTTTTCCCCGTGTCGCGTCGAGGTGGGGCCCCAGCAAGTGGTGAATGCCCATCTGCATCGGCAGCAGCAGGGGTCCTGCGACCGCTGAGGAGAGTCCTGTTCCTGGGACTCCCGAAGTAGTCGCAGGGCCGTCTGCAGTTGTCGAGGTGGCTGAGAATTCACCTGCTACAATTGCTGCCCTCGATGACATCAGTTCTGATGATAGTGAAATCATCAGTCCTTTTGTCGTCAGCGCAGAAGTTCACGATTCTCCTCGGGCTGTTGCTTTGGAGGCTCAACAAGAAGATGGGTTACTGGTGGACTCCCAGCCTTCTGTTGAGACCACCTCCGAAGCAAAGCCCAAGGTGAAACGCAAGCGGGCTACTGCTCTTGAACTTCTCAGGAGGCATAAGAAGAGTTGGGAGGCTTCTGGGTGGATGTAGTAAAACTCCAGGTGCATCCATAGGTCTCCTAGCCGTCGTCTTGCATGCATTGTGGCAATCATTAAGGATTCTTTAATAAAAAGTTGTTGTTGATTTACGTATTTGTGGTTGGGTTTCAGTTTAAGAATGTGGATATAATGGGATATAATATTATTTAATTTTAGAATATTGTTATTTGATATTAATTTGTTAGTTTTTACAAAATATAAGTTAGGACGCATCTGATTTTATTATAGCAAAATTTAAAAAAATAAATACAAAATGTATAATTAAACAATATGTATTTTAATTTTCAATAAAATTATTGTTCTTAAATTATGTTCAGCAAAACATAGGCTAGATTTTATTATTTTATTTAAAAAATAAAAAAAATAAATAAAAACTTCAACACCCTGTATTTCGGAAACGAAGGCCTTGCGGACCCATATTTGTATGGACTTTTATGTTTATTTTTGAACCCTGACAACGTACCTGAAGTATTGACATTTCCTAATGAATCATCCTGTATATATTTATATTACTTTCTTGTTTTGGCTACTTTAGAATATACTCTACAGCATATTTGTTTGAGTCCCCTTAATAACTCAGGATAACCCTTAAATAACTCTAAATAACTTTCTTGGTTTAAAGTGACAATAACTGGTCCATCTATATTTAAAACATTTCATAAATCATTAAACACCGTGTAGGTTACGACTTTAAAGATTTGTCTATTTTGTTTTGATAAAAACACCCAAGATGGCCGCTTTGCTTTCATGCATCTTGCTGGTTTCGGGTAATATCTTCCGGGACCTGGAGATATACGCCAGTCGGTTGGAGGCCTTGCGTGTATATTGGACGAGTTAAAGCCATGGATACTCTGCTTCTCTTTTTTGATACTATAAAAATACGTGCAATTATAATATAAAATCGAATTAATATTTAGTATATTGAAGAACTAAAAAAGTATAAATTCTTACTTAAAAATTTTAATAATATTTAATAAATAGTTTCAAATGATAACAGGTAAGAATCGCTCAAGACACCCACGGTAGCATTCGTAGACTGTCCCAAGATTTAAAAAAATAGTAGGTAAGCGTGGTCAAAGCAACAAGGTTACCCTACTGTGGATACCTGGACATACCGGCCTAGAGGGTAATGAATCCGCAGACCTCCTTGCCAAAAAGGATGCGGAGACAAAATTCACAGGGTCGGAAGTGGTCAACGCTATATCTTATAGAAGGGCCAAGGAGTTCATATCAGCTTGGGTACAAAGAGAAAATATTCGGTACTGGCATGGATTTCCCGGTCTCAGACATTCGAAGGCCCTTAATATCCCATCGAATTAACAATGTACCGTCAAACTACTGGAGCAACAAGGGTACACCTTAAAACTCTAGTAGGACTATAAACGGGACACTGCAGATTGAAATACCACATGCACAAGACCGGCCTAGCGGAAGACAAGTGCCGCATGTGCATGGAGGAGAATGAATCGGCAGAACACATACTGTGTTGGTGCCCAGCAATGACACGACTCAGATTCGCAATCCTCGGCAATGACATCTTGTTGCCGAGGGAGGTTAAAGATCTCTCTCCCAACAGAATCATTAGATTTATAAGAAGTCTGGATCTGGTGGGAGAAATATAAAAGGGTGTGAGCCACAATAGACCGATCGGTCGCGTTGGAGGGGTGTTATACCCACTTACTTTAAACCTAACCTAACCTAACCTAAGGGTGGTCAAATACAAAATATCAAAATTAATATCCCTAAATGTCTACTTGTATAGTTGGCTTCTTGAGGATATAGTATTTTGGAAGGATATTACGGATAGGTATAGGAAAATAAGAATCGAATAATACAATGTTTTTTAAAAAACCTTAAAAATTGAATAAAAATTATTTTTAATTTAACCTTGACTTGAAAAAATTAAAACCCACTCAAATCTATCTGCATCTCTTAGAGTGTCGTTTAAGGTAGTTGTATCGCTACAGTCGTAGCAAAAAAAATATATACAGTACAGTCGATCAGTCGTCGCACAGTGGGACGAACTCATATAATTCAAGCGTTTAAGCTCATTTTTTTTTAATTCTTGTCTTGAATTTTTCTATCGATTTCTCTTTTTAGATTTTTGATTTGGGTTTTCATATTACGGCAATTTTTATGAAAAAAAAAAAAATTTCGTGCAAAAATGATGAAGATTAGGTTTTGCATACATTTTTTGCTCAAAATCTTTCTCTTGATAAGCCCAAACAAAATGCAAGGAATTAAGGTTTAACATTTTCTGTTATTCCCACAAACGGCCATAATCTTCCGAAATTTCTTACGCAAAAGGCCCTTTTACTCGCAAAACGTGCTGGATTTTGACTTAATAAAAATTGGTAACAATCATTTAAGAAATACGGATAATATTTTTTAGAATTTTTGCACACATTTTCGGATCTCTGAAAAATGCCAAATAGACAAATTTTGAGACTTATGTAAAAAATTGTATAACCTTTTTCTAGATTTCAGCAGACATGGTCTTTTAGCATTTATTAAGGTGGAGATTCAAAGACTTTCTAATCTATAATTTTTTTTCCCAAAGCAGAAAAATTGTTTGGTAAAAGATTTTTACACAAAAAGTATTTTGTGCTATTCAAGTATATGGTGAATTTTTTCAGAATTTTACATTCTTAAAATTTTTCTATTCGGCCATTATTCCAGAGGTCCGCAAATGTATCCAAAAATTCTGAAAAAGATTATCCGTATTCCTTGAATGATTCTAAACAATTTTTATTGAATCAAATTTTACCCGCACGTTTTATGAGTCCGTCCAACTGCGTCATTATTCATAGGCTCACAAACTTTTTGCTCTGACTGTACTATTTCCAGCTAATCCCGTACGACTAACTGCTCGCTTGTAAAATTTGGCAACTATGTTTTTCAAAAACAATCAGTAAATTCTGACGCATGCGCGCTGTATACTTTATTCGCGGGTTAAAAACATGCCTTGTTGTCAAATTGTTTCTAATGTATTTTTTCCACGAGTTCAATGTTCAATGAGATCAATTTGTCATTATTTATTAATTAATATCTCAAAAACTATATTGTAACAATCAATGAGACTAATTTTTAAAAAATTCTTAGTTGTTGTTTAATATAAGTTTAGTTTTTCATAAACATTGCAAGAAAATTTTGAGAGTTGAAAAGTTAAAAACTGTACTGTTCATAAATTTCGTTTTGCACCAATTGATGCAGAATTGTTTAAATAATAATAAGTAAAAATTTCAAAAAAAATTCTAAGGCAGTGCCTCTCGTGATACCTTTATAGCTACCTTTATTTTATTAAAACATAACCTGGTTAAGCCATATCGTAATTTACCTGTTGGTATTGCTTATATCATAGCTTGCAGGACCTGGGTCGTCTGGATTTCTATAACACAGGCTCAGGTCATTCAGCATGTTTCTAACTGTAGGTTTTTTCGTGAAACGATTGCTTTTTAAAAATAGGCCGTATCTAAAAAAAATGTTGGTAACTAACTTCACAATGGTAACTGAGTACTGAATTAGATTTACTGTAAATATACTGTCACCTCCATGATTAGTAAATAGAGGGTAATGCCAAATAGTCCAGTAACTGAAGACCTGAAAGTACCCAAAGCTGTAAATAAATCTGTCAGTTTTCATTTGTGGCGCAATTCTTAGGTCTTCGCGGATGCTTTCGAGCGAGAAAAAGTTTATCACGATTCCGACGTGGGAACCCGCTGAAAATGACCCCCAAAGTCCCAAAAATAAGTTTCCCGCGAATATCTGCCAAAATATGCGGATTAAAAATTTTTGTTCAAACAAAAAATGAAGATCACCACGAAATCTACAAAAATGGTCCTTACCATTTATTTCGCAACACCAATATTTTTTCCAGAAACGGCCGTCGAAAAATCCATAACATTCCACACTGGATAGATGTGGTTGTAGGCTAAAAAATGCAGATGGCCAAAACAATTTCTTATCAAAACGCAAAAAAGATGGTAAAGAACATTTTCTGGGATCATTGAACACTTGCTAAGGTCTCATTATAAAAAAGAAATTTTAATAACAAACCATTTTTTTTTAATATGAAAAATTAATGAGATACTCTTAAAATATTGTGAAAAAAAACTTTGACCGCTTTTTTTAATATTCTAGAAAAATCAGAATGGACTCAAACTCATATGCAATGATAGGTACGGGTTTTCCTATTCCGATAAACTTTGAATGATTACAAAACGTACATTATTGCCCGAGTAATGCAACAATTCGTCCACCTGCTTATAAGTGAATCCATGAATATAGCGGCATTCTAGCGATAGAGCGGCAGCTGAAATGAGAGGACTTCTGGGTCCCGTTATCTTGAAAACTATCGATTTTTTGAAAAAAGCTATAGGACCATTTTTGTAGATTACAAGGCTATCTTCTTTTTTGTCTAAACCAAAATTCTCCAATTCGCATATTTTGGCAGATATTAGCGGGAAACCCATTTTTCGGGCCTTGAGGGGCCATTTTTATTCCTTTCTCACCAGTTAATGTTGATAAACTTTTTTTCGTTCAAAAGCATTCCCGGAGACCTAAAAATTACGCTACAGGAGAAAACTGTACAGATTTATTTACAGCTTTGTCCCTTCATTTACTGGACTAAAAAGGGTTTGGACATATAAATTTAAAAATTAAACTTTTTAACAATAACATCAAAAAATATGTGTTATAGTCTGACCTACCTTCTTTTACTAGGATGTGTTGTAAGATACTCTAGGTGGCTTGGATGAATATAAAAATAATCGGGGCCTCTTGACAGTGGTGGACTTAAATGATTTTTAATCGTAGTTCCATCTCTGGGACCTGTGAATGTCTCATAGGGACCTCTAAAAAGAAATATAGTCCCATCAGCAGGAAATTTAGGCGAGTGTCAAAAATTTTTTCGAGACTTAAAGTTATAAATTTTTACTTAAGGAGAGAAAAAAACACCTCTGCAGATAGCAGATTCTACAGTCTTTTCATAGCGGTTAGTGTTACTTTATATTAATTCAGAACAGCCACAGTTTGGCGGTAAGTAAAGTAAAAAAAATCTTGTGAATTTTTCCATTTATCATATTTTTGGTAATAATAATAAATAAAATATGACTAGGACAAACATTTGGAAAATAGTAATCATTTTTCAAGAATCATGTTGTTTATCTACATATACTTACATTTTTTACCCAAAAAAAATTCTTCACCCTTAAATTTGAAATACGTTTAAAAAAATACCTACCTTAGAGAAACAAGCTTTTTTGATATATCAGCGGTATTTTTCATATCATGGAGTGTATATCGGTTAGGTGCTAAATGGTATGATCTGGCTTGAGATCTGAATCTGTCAACAAAGCCATCAAATTCAAATGTCGGTATTGTAGAAAACGTTTTCTTCGAAGATTCCATTGACTGCGTAATATGTCTAAAGTATGTATCTAAAAGAGTTGTGCTTATAATAATTTGCTTGTCATGCAAAGCGCTGATCCAAGCAACATTTTTACTTTAACCAAGTAAACGACATAGTATGGATTTAGTATTGACATAAGAAGACTTAATGACGTCACAAAGAAGAAGGGTTATCCACTACCAGTAACTAACGATACCCTAGATATATTGACGCGGTCAAAATGGTTTTTGATTTTAAACCTAAAAATTGGCTGTACAACTTTATATAAAAAAAAATAGCTGCATTCATGATTGGATCTGGATTGTGGCAATTTAGTGTTATTTAATTTGGTCTATACAATACTTTTGACACTTCTGAACATAGAGATACGGTCACGTAAATTAACTTGGAAACCTTGCTTAGTATATCTAGAGGACATTATAAACCTTGAAAAAACGTTTAACGACCTTTTAAATAATGTCTAAGGAGCTAAGAATGTCCAGCTAAAGTCAAAATACTTGGGAATCTAAAATCTGCAATACTAAATAAGAGTATATTTTTTATACAATAGCCTGCTTATCATTATTGACTTTTTTTTGCATACATTTTTTTATCTAGGGACAGGGCACGAAGGCTGAGGCCTAAGTGCTAACGTACCGTGGATGTCTGAAGTGGGGTAAGGGGGGATGTATTCAAACGAGACTTAAATATTTGAGGATTTGAAGGAACGAACAAAGTGGAAGTTCGGGGTCTCTCGAGGTGGACTGTAAAATAATACATAAGAAGGAATTATACTGGCCAACTTTTTGGAGCAGAAGCCATAAAAATACCTATAAAAGAGCGACAGATATCCTACCGCTCGTCGGTGAGCTAGAGAAGCCTTTTGTAAGTGTGGAATCATTAATAAGACGAGCGAGAATGCTATGTATTGTAGAAGACGCCATTCCCCAGCCAGAACAATATTCTAAAGCGGGTTTGATCCGTGATACATACAGAGTAAACAGGTTAGAAGAAGAGAAATACTTTCTGGCTCAAAAAAGGAGTCAAGGCATTTTTAAAGCTCATAAAAGTAACACCCACAAGATTAAATGATTATGAACGGATGAGCATTGGCAGACTTTTTTCGCGACTGCGAGCATGACTGTGTTTTGGAGGCATTAAACTGGACAAGATTTTTGGCGCCTCAAGAATATTAGTTTAAGGTCTTGTGAAAGAGATATCTACATTGACCTGCTCTTGTTTTCAAATCAGACTTACAGGGTGGGTTAAGAAATTGCATATTAGAGGGAGGTACTATAGTCAACCAAAATATGAATATGATTGGTTGTGGAAAGAGCGAAGATCGAAGATCGTTGATGTGAAGAAGAAACAAAGTTGGTGTCAGTACTGAGCCCCTGGACACACCAGCATTAATGGTAGAAGCTGAAAGCAGCAATAATTTGGTAGGAGCTGAAAGAATGTCCATTTACAATAACTAATATACTCGATTAGAAAGGAAATTAAAGAGCCAAGAACAAAGCATAGGTGAAAGACCCTAGGAAGAAAGTTTGCTTAGAAGGCCAGTATGCTAGACCCGATCAAAAGCTTTGGATATGTCAAGAGCAACGATCTAGGATGCACAATAATGTGATAATAATAGCAAATTATTATTATTACCTGGCGGTGGCGCTTCTTGACCAACAATGTTTTTGGAAAATCTACTACCAGATCCAAATCCGACATTCTGAAATGTTGAGGCCGATTTTTTATTGTACAATTCGCTATTAAGGTCGCAGGTCCCAGGTCCCCCCATTGACTTAGAAAATTGCCTTTCTCTTAAAATGTTTGCGTTTCTAAAGCCTAAGAACTTGGAAAATTCTTCCACTTCTACTTTGTTTTTCCAACTAAAAAAAATTATTTAGCATTATTGTTAGATTGAAGAGTTGGATGGAGATAATTAAGAATCGATAGCAAAGTATCATAAAAACCTTAAATTTAAACAAGTTCTTTACTCACTAAAAGTGTTCGTTACTTCTTGAAAATATTTAGGGAGCTTCCCTTATAAAAAAGTTTTTATTTTAGGACATATTTGCTTCCAATAGTCAATAACTCAAAAAATAAATCACATCTGTTTTTGGTTGGGTGTAGAGGTGGCAAGCATGTTGCTGAAAACCCTTTCGAAAAATATATGTAAGAAAAAATGCCTATTAAAACGTGGTAACTGTGTGTAAAATGTAAACAAAATAAACAAAGCGCATTTTCTTTCTACTAAAATCGCTTATCACTTTGGAAGTATAGAAAGAGACATAGGATTGGTAACCTACAAAATGTTTTACAATTGTTGCAAAATAGCAACAAACAAAAAAAGGGAAATCGTATTTTTTTGCATAACTTTTTTGTACTTTAAGTTTCTTTAAGGAACTTTATGTTCGGCCCAAAAAACTTCAATTTATGGTAAAACATTATGCCAAATTTGTTATGAATTGGAAAATTATTGTGTAAAAACCGTTAAACCGATTTTACCGAAATTTGGTATGTTTCATCATTTGTTTTTTTTTTCTTTTTTGCTCACAATTTCCAACCAATCCTATCTTAAGAATTTAAGACCGAAACTTTTCTCTTTCTACAATTTTTCTGCAGAGAGAGAGAAAAGAGAGAGAGAGCATATCTCGATCCTTATTATATACATTGGTAATTGTCTAGAAAGTTGCCGTCACTCCGATTTTGACCAAATTTGGTATGCGAGGGTTTTTTGGGGCGCTGATCGCGAATCTGAAAAAAAATTCGGCAACGTTTCGTTTTCGAGATATTTATCACCAAAGTTGAAAATCAAACTAACCTCATCTTCACTATATTCATATATTCTACACACAGTTTATGATGTTTACACTGAATTGGTACACAATATTTTATAAACACATTTAAAACCCATTTTTTATATTTATTTTACAACTTTTTCTATTAAACTGCGAAGCTTTACTTTTAAAGGGGCGGCCATGTTTGCTGAATAATTCCCTAGTGTATACATGGTGGCGGCGTTTGAAAGTGAAGGTTGCAATTAAATGGTAAAATATAAAAACAGGTTTATAAAAGGTGTTTATAAAATATTGTGTTCCAATTTGGTGTCAATATTAAGAATTCTGTGCAAAAAGAAGGGGTATGTAGTGTAAATAAGGTTAGTTTGATTTTCAAGTTTGATGATGAATATTTGACAAACAAAACGTTGACGATTTTTTTCAGAATCGTGATCAGCGCTTCAACAAACGCACGTATACCAAATTTGGTCAAACTCGAAGTAGAGACAACTTTCTAGACAATTACCTATACATTTTTCTAAACAATTTACACATCACTGCCATTTCGTACATTCAACCAAAAACAGATAAAGAATGGTTTAAATTTCTTAGTGTTTGAGAAAAAAAAGGGTAATTGTTTCATATAGCTGTTTCGGCTATTTTAAAAGATTTTTAAAAATTTCGTTACCAAGCTACTTATATGGGTACAATATAATAATAATCCGGTGGGGGAGCTTCAAAAACATGTTTTAATATTTTAAAAAAATAAATATATACTAATACATACTTACGGGATGGAGGAGTGAACAGGGGTGCTGGGCGGGAATACAACAGCAATAATACAAGGAGATAAACACAAAAAATATTTCTAATTGGAGAAAATAAAAAACCGCTCTGCTAACCAGAACTAACCAGGACCGACTAGAACTTAGGGCTTTTGAATTTGTCTAAATTATCCCTACATAGTTATTAACAAAATTTTTATAATTTTTGATATGGTACAAGTAATATATTTTTTTAAAGTGTAAATATATATTCCCCGGTTTTTTCTAATACGTTGTTAAAATTTTGTTTATAACTTCTACAAATAATTTAGACAAATTCAAATGCCCTAAGTTCTAGTCGGTCGTGGTTAGTTCTGGTTAGCAAAGCGGCTTTTTGTTTTTCGAATTATATTTTAGACGTAAAAATGCGGAGACGTATTAGAAAAGACACATGATTTGCTTTTTTTACATTTAATTCATTATTTAGAAAAAGCCTACTTTTCAAATTACGCGCCGATTTCCCGTAAGTATGTATTAGTATATATTTGTCAATAAAACATTTTGAAATATTTTTAAAGCTCCTCCCGGATATTATTATATTGT
The DNA here is from genome assembly GCA_019359885.1 of Listronotus oregonensis. Lineage (NCBI taxonomy): Eukaryota > Metazoa > Arthropoda > Insecta > Coleoptera > Curculionidae > Listronotus > Listronotus oregonensis. The sequence goes on from JAHBCN010002360.1 coordinate 27,577, forward strand.
ATCCATTTAAGTACCTGTAAAAGAAATTTTTAATTTTTTTTTAAAATGGCCGAAACAGTGATATGAAACAATTACGAAAATAATCCACCGTAATGTAAGTTACATAACCTTTTCTCTTTAATTCACAAAAAAATTCTAAAGTTTTGGATTTAACTTACTCCATTCCTTGTTTAGATTTACACTGGGCCCCTTGTGGATTGTAGCTCCCGGGTCCAACTTTTGTTATTTCCCTTTTCATTGCTCCTGAACGGTCTAGTTCTGGATGAAATCCTATCTTGGTAAAACGCTTTGTGGCTATGCCAAAAGGAGCATTAGTTTTAAATGGTTTATCGGCCATGTTGGGGTACGAAGACTAAAATATAATACAAAAAAATCGTGTAAGACTTAACGAAAAGCCGATGCTGACAATACTGTCATTTCATATTTTATGAAGTTTTAAATAAGGTGTAATACATAAATAGCAACTGTTACCTTTCAACAAAATATTGTTATGCTAAATTACCAGTTGTTTAGTAAGCTGGTCCATGTACGTAAATCGCTTGTTAGAAGCGTTTTTGCCAAAAAAAGGAATGTAGGATATACGACGTGGCATGCGTATTTTTACTAAAAAAATGTAGGTAATTCCCGCAAGATGCCCCCTCTCCGATTTTGACCAAATTGGGTATACGGGAGTTTTTTTGCGACGCTGATTACGAATCTGAACAAATATTTTTTCGGCAACGTTTCGTTTTCGAGATATTCATCATCAAAGTGGAAAATCAAACTAACCTAATTTTCACTATATTCTCGTTCTAAAGTGGCACACAATATTTTATAAACACCTTTTAAAACCTTGTATTTTTATTTATTTTACATCTTTTTCCAATTAAATTGCAAACTTTGAAGTTTAAAGGCAACAGTCATATTTGCCGATAAAATCCCTAGTGTATACATGGTTGCGGCCACGTTGCGGCGTGTGAAAGTGGAGGTTTGCAATTAAATGGAAAAAGGTGTAAAATAAATTAACTTAAAAACAAGTTTTTAAAATGTGTTTGTAAAATATTGTGTGCCAATTTAGTGTAAAAATCAAGAATTCTGTGAAAACGATGGAGGAATAGTGTAAATAAGGTTAGATTGATGATGAATATCTCAAAAACGAAACGTTGCTGAAATAATTTTTTTTAATTCGTAATCAGCGCCTCAAAAAACCCCGTATACCGAATTTGGTCAAAATCGGAGAGGAGGAAGCTTTATACAGATTTTGCATGTTTTGCAGTAGAGATAGAGGTTCGCGGTTTGCACAATACCTACTACTTTCTTGCGAAACATAAGATGCGATAAACAGAAGTTTCAGGCCCTCTTAGTTTTAAAAATACAGGGTGGAACTGAAATATCTGCATCTTTGGGCACCGCCCGTATCTCGGTTACCCGAGCCCGTTTTCCAGATTACGTATTTTTTGAGATATAACAAATATTGAAGTTTTTGCACCCATTTTAGCTCGCTTCTTTTGAATCTCTTACGACGCGGACATTTTTCCGGAGAGCTGGAAAGCTGCACGTGTGCAACCTGTTCCCAAGAAAGGATGCAAAACACTCCCTTCTAACTATAGACATATATCTTTTTTTTAATGTTTGTAAGATAATGAAAAAATTATTAATTCCTGAATCTTAAATTATTTGGAAAAACACAAAATTTTACATGACAGACAGTATGGATTTCGCCACTGAATATCCACAACTAATCTTTCCTTTGACTTACACAACTGGAACAAGTCTCTTGAATGTCTGGGTGAATCCCAGATCTTTGATTTTGAGATATCCAAAGCTGTTGATTAGGTCTCACATGAGGGGCTTCTTAACAAACTTTCCTCCTACGGCCTTCCACTTATGCTTTGTTCTTGGCTCCTTAGTTTCCTAACTACTCGACGTATACCAGTTATTGTAGATGGTCATTCTTCCAGCTTCTACCAAATTAATGCTGGGACGCCCCAGGGCTCATTACTGGCACCAACTCTGTTTCTTCTTCACATCAACGATCTAATATCGTTTTTACAAGATCTTAAACTAATTTTGGATTGGGGCGCCAAAAATATTGTCCAGTTGAATGCCTCCAAAACACAGTCGTTCATCCATATGAACGACCAAGTTCTGCAGAACAAAGAATCATTTAATCTTACTGGTGTTACTTTTGAGAATAACCTTAATTGGCACGACCATATTACATTACACCCATAGCCTCAACCGCTACAAAAAAACTTGAATTCCTTTTTTAAGCCAAAAAGTTTTTCTCTTCTTCTAATCTGTATACTCTGTATGTATTCCAAATCAGACCATATTTAGAATATTGTTCTCATGTTTGGGAAATGGCGACTTCTACAACTCTTGGCAAAAATCCATTCAAAGAAGAGCTGTTCGCCTTTTTAATCATTCCACACTTACAGAAAAACTTTCTTCTCTTGCCCACTGACGGCTGTAGGGGATCTGTCACTCTTTTATAGGTATTTTCATGACTTCTGCTCTGAGGAGGTGGCAAGCACAATTCCTTCTCTGGCAGCTCCCCACAGAGCAACGCGTAGTGCCACTTTTATGCATCCTTTTACAGTCCAACGTGAGAGGCCCCGAACTTCTCACTTTGTTCATTCTTTCATCCCCAGAGTGTCCAGGCTATGGAATCTGCTACCCGTAGAAGTTTTTCCTTTTCCTCCAAATCTCCAAATATTTAAGCCTCGTTTGAACAACTCCCTCCTGCTACACTTCAGACACTCACGATACGTTAGTACTTAGGCCTCAGCCTTAGTGGACTGACCCAAGATAAAAAAAGGGACCCAGTATCTCATAGTAGGCCATTACAAAATAAAAAATTATATGTGAGTTGGCATATTTGGTCAAATATTGAGGTCCTTGTAGAAATCTAGGTAATTGTTTAGAATCGCGGCGCCAATATTTATTTTTCTTAAAGTTCATAAAAAATAGGATAATTAAAAAAAAAACAAAAATGTTAATTTTTAAATTTTTTTTTTATTTTTGAAAAATCCAAAAATTGATATTTTTGAAAAAAAAAAAGATGAAATTATTTGTCTTTACACGTAGAATATAAAACCAATCACTAGAAATTGGCCGCAATTCTAAACAATTACCGAAATCTTAAGTGTGTAATTATGAAATCAGGCAAAAATAAATCGTTTTCTTTCATCTTATGAAAATTTAAAAAAAATCGTATACCCTGAGACATAATCCCCAGTAGTTTTTATGTTAATATACAGTTTTTTTTCACTTACTTGCTTGTTTTTGATTGCTAAGTTAAATAAATACTTATATTTTTAGGTCACTGAGTACGTGGAAATTCGATCCGATGCTACTGTTTTGCCACTGATTTTGTGTGGGGAAGGAATTCTTCCAACAATAAATATAACGCCAGAATTTTCTGTTTTTCGATTAGAAACGAAACAAAATCGTTTAGCTGATTTACACATAAAGGTAAATTATTTAAAAAGTATGATGGTAATGGTAAAAGTGTATAGAATCCAAAAATAAATTAATAGTTAAAAACATTTTTAAAAATAAGCTCTTATTTCCATGAAAAACCTTCGGGAATCTAAAACACTCACAAGGCTTTTCCATGCAGCTGCTTTCTCACCGCCAGACGTGCTGGAATCTGGTAGGCTTGAAAGGCAATTTCATGCAAAACCTTCAGGAAGAAACCTTCAAGAAGAAAATAAACTTTAAATTAAATTAATCCCATCAATTAATTAAATTACACAATTTATATGATATACAAGCTTTTCGCGAAATTTACCCCTGTAGATAAACAAAAATAGAAAGTAATTCTAAGAAAATATTTTTTTACTATTATATTTTTTATTTTTAGTTATCGCTGGACAGAGCTGTCGGTAATTAAATTAAAATAATTGAAAAATCGTATTTAATTACTTCTCAGTAATTGGATTACTTTAATTCAATTACTTTCCGGAAAAGGTAATTTTATTTGGATTATCAAATAATAGGATAATGTAATCGTAATTAGTAATTGTTTTTCACGAATCGCAAGTAATTCAATTGCTTAGAAAGTAATTCAATAACTTTAAAGTAATTCAATTACCTAATAAATAATTGAATTACTACGATGAATTCAATTACCTTTTTTTATGGAAAAACTGCCAAAATTTTGGCCTGCCAGAAAGAGCATCTCTGATATTGTGTGGGGAAGGAATTCTTCCAACAATAAATATAACGCCAGAATTTTGTGTTTTTCGATTAGAAACGAAACAAAATCATTTGGCTGATTTACACATAAAGGTAAATTATTAAAAAAATATTATGGTAATGGTAAAAGTGTATAGAATTTAAAAATAAATTAATAGTAAAAAACATTTTTAAAAACAAGCTCTTATTTACATGTTCTAAAAAGAAGAAAATAAACTTTAAATAAAATTAATCCCATCAATTAATTTATATGATATACAAGCTTTTTGTGAAATTTACCCTTGTAGATAAACAAAAATAGAAAGTAATTCTAAGAAAATATTTTTTTACTATTATATTTTTTATTTTTAGTTATCGCTGGACAGAGCTGTCGGTAATTAAATTAAAATAATTGAAAAATCGCATTTAATTACTTCTCAGTAATTGGATTACTTTAATTCAATTACTTTCCGGACAAGGTAATTGTATTTGGATTATCAATTAATAGGATAATGTAATCGTAATTAGTAATTGTTTTTCACGAATCGCAAGTAATTCAATTACTTAGAAAGTAATTCAATTGCTTTTAAGTAATTGAATTACTTAGAAATTAATTCAATTACCTAATAAACAATTGAATTACTACGATAAATTCAATTACCTTTTTTTATGGAAAAACTGACAAAATTTTGGCCAGCCAGAAAGAGCATCTTGAGCTTTAAATCGGGAACGCCGCCTCCGCGCCGATTTAGTATTTTCGATTGATGCTTACCGCCACCATTTTATACTTTATTTGTGGAAAAATCTGTTGATGTTTTGGGTAGAATAGTTTTTTTTATTATTTAAAAGTCATTTAATGCCGATAAAGCAGTTTGCATATTAGTATAAATATTCTATTTGTTTAGTATATTGTGTTTAATATGTATGTGGTAATTTAAATAGTGTAATTGCTAAAATTTTCAGTTATTTTTAGTGTTGATTGATAATTAAATTACTTTTAACAAACATGCTAGTTACTGGTAATCGTAATTTACTACTTTAAAAGTCATTGCGACAGATCTGCCGCTGAAGATAGATTTTGTTTTTTTAATAATATCATGTATGTTATTACATTTGTTCATGCACCACCAAACTACCCCTTACCTTTTCATGTTATAACACTTTAAAATTGGTATGGCGGCCATATGGATTTTCGCCATTTTAATTTTTTTCCCTTTAAACCCTTTCATTTGATATCCATATCGCCATTTAGGGCGATCCGCTATATTGGAATTGGATGTAGAATGACCTCACTTTGCTAACCATGCATTGTCATCCAAACTATACGTGTATGCAAAATTTAAGCTTAATCGGTCGAGGAAAAGTGCTTTAAAATTCAGTTGCAAGATTTGACCCGGACAAATATACAAACATTGTAAGTTAAATAAAAGCTTGGAATAACCTAATTTTATAAAGAATTAAAACTTTTAATATATCTTTGTATGCTTTTATAAACAAATATTTATATTCCGAAATAAACCAAATATTATTTTTACCTAAATTGATAATCCAAAACAAACTAAACTATAAAAAATTCAGCTGGCCCGCGCACAGCTTGCTTATTTTTAATTTGGAGGTATTATTTTTTTTCGCTGTTTATTAGATTGAAAATCTCTCTGAATCTGTGGCCAGTATAAGTTTAAAAAAGATTTTCGAAATAGAGGGGCGCATGGAGGATATTAATAAAATAAAGCAAGAAATGACTAACCAAGAAGCTAAAAGCCCGAAAGATAAAAAACAAAAGAAAACAAAAGAGAAAACCCAAGCAAAAGAAAAAGGTCCGAAATTCTCAGACAGTCTAACCGATCAGGAATTGAGGGTCATTGATAATTATTTTTCAACGCTAAAAGGTAAAAAAAATCACATTACCTAAAAGTTAATATCAGAAATATTCTTCATTACAGAGCTTATGCATTTCTTATAGGGTGACTCATATAGATATGATATCACCGACGATTTTTTAAAATAGAAACCCCTATATTTTATTGCAGATTTATAACCTCCAAGAAGAGCTATTTTTTTGTTTTATTCTTAATTTTGTGTATGTGGGTACCAGCAATACTTGAAAACGCTTTTTAATATCTGTCTTGTAACTATGGTAATGCTTGTTATGCTGACAAAATAATATTTTTTGTCAAGTATTTGAGTAATATTATTAGATTACAAGTAGTTATCCCTATGTATGTACGACCATCATAAGGGTAGTTTTTCCCATGTATTTTTATGGAGAAATTTAAGGTCCATTCTGCAATTTTATAACCATCTTCAACCCTTATCCAAATAGAGGATGATTTTAAATAGGGGTGTTTAGAATCTTAGGCTAAAGGTATTACGTCACATGCGGGGGCCCCCACGCTTGGGCCCGGGGCGTAGGCTGGGCCCCTACACAATTTTAACTAACTATTATGTCGCCGGTCAAATCCATGTTGTACGTCATCATGGTCATTGGGTCATTTTGGAAATAATTAAATATGTCACCAGCCCATCATTGGAAATAATTAAAAAAAAACCTAGCAGGATTCGAACCACTTGTCGCTCCGTCCAACCGCTTCAAAGTCCAGTGCGCTGCATTGCACCTCGGGAGAATATTAGATATTGTTGTGAAATAGATGTATAGTAGAAGTGACATAAATAATTAAATAATTAAAAAGTCCTTTACCTAGCAGGATTTGAACCACCTAGCGCCCGTTGTCCTTTGCATCTGATTCCGGCGTCTTAACCCATTCGGCTACGAAGGTATATTAAATAGCATTGGTTAAATTGTGTGCAGTATATTTAGGAATCTTAGGCTAACTATAAGGTATTACGGCACATGTGGGGCCCCCTACGCTTAAGCGCCGGGCCCAGGGTGTAGACCTGGGCTTAGGCGTGCGGTGAAGCGCCTTATTATTTTATTAATCTTACAATTTTTGAATAGTAAATAATAAAACACATTTTATATATTAAATTAATTTATTTAAACCACATATACAGTGTGAATCAAAAATAGGCTACATTTAATTTGCCTACTAACATTACATAAAATTACAATACTACGTTCTACTAACTATACTTAACCTAAAATTACAAAGATGTATCTATATACCAAACCTATGAAATAGGATATTTAATTACAAACTCAACAGATATTTTAGTATGTGATTTAAGTTTATCTCCTAAAAACGTAATTTTTATCATCAAATTTTAACTCCTGCTGCAGTAAATCGCTTGGTACTTTATATTTTTTTTTTAATAAAAGTTTTTACAGGTGCGTCAATGTTAACATATTCAATTATTCCAATCTTAATAGGAAACATATAATAGTCAAATTTAAACCATTTATAAAAAGATACCTGATGAACCCTTTCGCAAGTCAACATTATATTCATGTAACCATACAAAGTCCTTTCAGGAATATCTTTCAAATCATTTTCTCTTTAAGCTTTTTGCTAGATGATAGGGATGTGTAAATTACGTCCGAATTTGTCGAGAGTCATCGTGCTAATGATACTGCATCACTATGTCTAATCAGTTTATTCAATGATATCAGCTTCTCTTAACTCTTCAAGAATACTTATAATCTCGTTTTCATTAGAGTTATTACCAGCTACCACTTGCCATTTAACAATTTAATCTATCCACAAGCTCATTTGGATCATCCAGTAAACGTAGTCAATTTTATTATTGGAAAATGTTTTGAATCAGGTAAGAAACCAGACTGACTATCGATTGGTCGAGCCATAACCCTGAGGCTGTTGTGCACGTAATCTGTAATTGCCACTTCTCTCGTTTCTTGCATTTTCCTCTCTAACGTTCAAGTAATGGTTTAATTGTTAGCAATATTTGAACCTCTATTCCTACATGTTGTTCCTTTTCATTAAAATTCTCTTATAGCATTTGTTAGCAAATAATTTTGCAAAGGTTCGCTCATCCAGTCGGTCAATTTGTTTTAATGGATTGGTCTTAAATAAAAGTCTATAGTCCAGGAGTTCCAGTAAATTTTTCTCCTAATATAAAAATATCCGGTCCGTTAAATTCAAGCCGAGAATCACCAAAAGTTAGATGATCGGTGGCTAAATCATGTTTTAAATATTGCGATCGTACTCGTTTCCGTATCAGTTATAAATCCTTTCATATTCTCTCGGTAGCGGATCATACTGATCTATATTCCTAAAGGATTCTTCCGTAATACTATCCATTTGAACAGGGTTATATTGAGGATCGACTCTTGAACTCATCGTCAAAGTAACTTTCTGCAGGGTTATGTTCATACAGTTCTTGTTTAAATCAGCTTTCGCCATCGTTCATATCCTGAGCCATTGGTGAACTATCTTCTCGTGTCTCGACATTAATTGAATTATCGTTATATTCTTCCTCTTCTTGAGCAGCTAGCTCAGCCATGTTTTGAACAGGGCCGGAAAATTAATGGAAATCGTGGTTTTATTACTGTGAAGAAAAAATTTTTACTTTGTCGTTCTTTTTTGGGGTTGTTTAAATACTGCATCGACTGGGTATTAGTTTTGCAAAGGTCTACGATTCTCCAAAGCTACAGCACATACCCCACCCTTTAAGGGGAATCATATAGGCCCTTTTTACATTGCGCGAATGTTCATGGGTTAAAGGGAATGTTTGATCCTTAACTCCCTTTTTTGTTTCTGATCACTTGTCTAAAGTGATATTTTTCAAATTGCACCTGGGGTTTCCCTACCCAATTCCCTTTTTTAAATCCAAATATTTTTTAGAATCCCATTGAAACTTCAATTATTCTACGTTTAACATCCTTATCAAGCTTGTTTAAATCCATGGCAAAGAACCTTTTTTAAAATTATTGTTACAAACGAAATTGTATTTCCAAAAAACCCGCCCCGTTTTTAAAAAAACCAAAAGTTTTCCCCAATTAATTTGTGACTTATTTCAAAATAAGAATTTTTAAAATAAGCACCCGTTTCTACGGCACTTGTTTTTTCAAATAACCCGTTTTTCCAAAAGGTAATTGTATTTTTCAAAATAATGTCCGTTTTTAAATAACGGCATTATTTTTTCAAATAACGGTCCGGGTTTTTCCAATAACGGCACTGTATTTTCAAATAACGGCCGTTTTTCCAAATAACGGCACTGTTTTTTATTAACGGATTATTTTCAAATAACGGCATTTATTTTCAAATAAAAGCCCTGTTTTAATAACGGAAATTGTTTTTCCAAATAAGGTTTTTTCTAATAATGAACCCCGTTCAAATAACAGTTTTTTATTAACCAAGGATCCCTTTTTCCCAGCCCCCTTTAGATGCTTTATCGAATGACTTTGATGACAATGACTACAGAGTATAGAGTTTTTTGAATATATTAGTAAATATTTTTAAAAGCAGTTAGTATTACAAAGAGTTTGTACTGTGCAGACATGCAGAATTTTAAAAAAAGAAATCAATCAAGAAGATTAATGCCGAAGAGCAAAAGGTATTCCTTTATGACTGTTTTTCATAAAGCAGGGATCACTGTATGCTGAAAAACCAGAGGATCTCCAAAAAAAAGTGCGGATTTTGAACAATTGTTAAAACTAAAAGAGCCTAACAGCAGAAAAATAAAAATTTCTTGAATCTCAGGTCTAATTTAAAGAATTCTCAAAATGAGTTATTTTTTAAATTTAGACCCCAACTTGATAACTCATTAAAAATTGAGAGACAAATATTTGCCGTACACTAACTCTTTTTAAAATAATGATGGGAAATTTTGAATACCCGTACAGCAAACTGATATATACACTCTGCCTTGGCGAGCCATATTTATCTAGAAAAGACTTTTAAAAGGAGTTGATGGATCAGTTTCAAACAAGCAAACTTGTAAACACCTTTTCGGTCACCCTTTGAAGAAATTCGTTTGAAATTGGTGGAAAGGTTATTGACCGATTAGATATCCTGGAATAGCAGCAAACTGGAAAGGAAATTTCCTTTCAATGTTAAGGGGAAATTAAATAAATATAAATGCTGGTTGGAGTACGATGATGAATTTACTTGCGATATCGTTGACCTGACCACTGAAGTTTTCGTTTGTGTGCCGCTAAGAACCCTACTTTGGATTTTAAGACTTTCAAAAAAAACTCATAAATGTTATTAATGAATTAAGTTAGTAAGAAGCCCTTCTGACATTAATGCTATTATTAATACGGCCAAGCAGAAAATGTAGTAGTTACTTTTTTGATAAGATTGTTTGGAGGCTACCACATTAAGTATCTGATGTCGAACGGATAGAGCTTTTTAAAAATTATTGAAAATGGAACCGAATTGGATATCGGTTTTGAGCTTTTGGGAACTCACAGGAAATCCATCAGTTCCAATTTGGGAAAAAAACTTACCTGGGAAAAAAAGATCGTTTTCAGGTGAAAAAAACCCAGATGATAATTTTAGGTTTTCAAAAGCCCGAAAATAAAATTTAATAAAAACATTAGCTTATTTGATCATTGTAATGTATCAAATGTAAAGCTTTATTTAAATTTTGGAATTTTTTCCGGTGATAATTTAAATTTGAGATTTCAAGAGGACTAATAGCCACTCTTTATGAAATGTATCTAATTTTTTGAGAGCTATAGAGAAAGAAAAGAACCACTTTTTTCTCCCAAAACTTTAGGAAAGTATGCGCCTCTAATTGTAATTGATTGTTCAAGACAGAATGAAAATTAAATTCCGGCATATTTTTAAAAGTAAATTTGAGATTGAAACAAAAGAAACTTTCCGCCAACACCAGTGCCACTGTTTAATTATTCATGATAAACTTATTTGATATTCCCCCATTAATAGGATCTGTAAGAAAGATATAAATATATTTTTTCCAATAGAGATAATTGTAATTTTAGGTTAAGTATAGTTAGTAGAACGGTATTGCAATTAATAATGTTAGTAGCAAATTAAATGTAGCCTATTTTTGATTCCCCCCTTAATATGTGGTTTTAAAATTAATTTAATATATAAAATGTGCTTTATTATTTACTATTCAAAAATTTTAAGATTAATAAATAATAAGGCGCTTCACAGACGCCTAAGCCCCAGGTCTACACCCTGGGCCGGCGCTTAGCGTAGGGAGCCCCAATGTGCCGTAATACTCTGTAGTTAGCCTAAGATTCCTAAATATACTGCATACAATTTAACTAATGCATTTAATATACCTTCGTAGCCGAATGGGTTAAGACGCCGGAATCAGATGCAAAAGGACAACGGGCGCTAGTGGTTCAAATCCTGCTAGGTAAGGACTTTTTAATTATTTAACTATTTATGTCACTTCACTATACATCTATTTCAAACAATATCTAAATTCTCCTTGGTGCAATGGCAGCGCACTGGACTTTGAAGCGGTTGGACGGAGCGACAAGTGGTTCGAATCCTGCCAGGTTTTTATTTAATTATTTCCAATGATGGGCTGGTGACATATTTAATTATTTCAATGACTCAAACATGATGAGTCACAACATGGATTTGACCGGAGCATAAATATAGTTAGGTTAAGATTGTGTAGTGCCCTGAGCCTACGCCCCGGGCCTAAGCGTGGGGGGCCCCACATGTGACGTCACCTTTAGCCTAAGATTCCTAAACTACCCTATTTCAAAATCATCCTCTATTTGATAAGGTTGAAGATGGTTATAAAATTGCAGAATGGACTCAAATTTCTCCATAAGAAATACATGGGAAAAACTCACCTTATGATGGTCATACACATAGCATAACACTTACTTACATTTATCTACTTCAAAGGATAGAAATTATTATGTCACAATGCTTAAAACCCTGTAACTACGAAATTGCCACCTAAAACCATAAGTATTTTATATTTTAAAATCGGCTCTTCTTGGAGATTATAAATTTGCACTAAAATATGGCGGTTTCTGTTTTAAAAATCATCGATAATGTCATATCTACTACATGAGTCACCCTGTATATTTATATTTTATGTCAAAAATGCGCCATTTAAAATTATTATTTATGTGTTCGAGAAAATTATCTTTTTTTTTGCTAAGCTAATAATGAATTTGTTTCATACATTATGTACACACTGTATATTTATTGTCAATGCATATACACTTACTTAATACGATTTATTGCTTTTATCCCCTTTTATCGACGTTTTATTAAATGAGCTTTTGATGGAAACAAATTAAATTTTATATTGACTCAGTTTTACTGTTACAGATCTTAGCTTGTTTTTAACGTTTTTTCCACTCATAATCACTTAATTACAACTGTCTTATTAGTATTAATTCTTTCAATAAGTAATTATAATACATTTATGTATTAAATTTTTAAAGAGTATAAAGAAATAATTGATAAATATTACATGATTCGTGAGTCAGTATTGAAATGCATGTTTATAAACAGCTCGTCCTCACGTACCAACTTACAAAACTAACGAGAGAGGCGCCACTAGTTCTTACGCAGGTTCTCTATGTAAATTAACAATCGTTTTAGGTGACTCACATTATGATTTAAGTAATACAGAAAAATATATAAATATAGAACCAAATACAAGTCATTCCCTAACTATATTTTTTGGTGAGCCCGAACTTTTACAGAAAAGAAAGATCGAAAAGCCGAAAAAGGGTAAAAAGGAAAAAGGGAAGGAGAAAAAAGAAAAGTCGGAAGAATTGGAAAGCAAGAAAAGCGGTGAGAGTAAAAAGGGCAGTAACAATTCAAAACAATATATTACGCAATATAACATATTTGTCGGTAAAACTTATTTAAAAAGTGTGATTCTCATTTGTACAAGTTACTAAATATACATTTAATTTAAACAATATCTGTGCTTTTTTATCAGGCTTTTTGATTTAATTAATTTGTTTTCACGTAATTTTCGGAATCCACCGATTTTTCTAACCATTTCTTAACTCGTTCCTAAAATAATAAAATATTAATATTAAGTAAAGCTTGTACTAATAGATGTATGGTACGTTCCAGAATAATTCGTTGATTTCTCGTTTTACCTGCTACTATTAGCCGTAAAACTCAATATACTTTGGGTACCCGCATGTAGGTCCGGACTTAAAACTTTCTTTATTTATTATTGTACCTACTTTTTGGTATATTATGTTGGTTATAGGCAAATTGCAAGTGTTGAATATAAAGCAGAGTCTTTTCGTCTTAGTTCATCAGTCGTTTGGAGTTTGTCAAGATATTTTCGTGTGTGTTATTGAACATCCAAAATAACCACAACTAACCTAAACTATTAAAATTAGTTGGTAATCAGGACCTGTACCTTTTCAAAAGGTACGGTGTCTCCACAATAGATATTTGTCAGGCAACCTATTTATAGTTGGGTTTTCCACTGAGGTTGTAATTTAAATTTTATTGCGGTCAAGAAATCAACGAATTATTATGAAACGAACCATACCCTTTAAGTAAACAACTAAATTTCATTTACTTAATACATCCTGTAGGTCATGAAATTTTATTTTTTAATTGGTATACTTGAAACGAGTCTTTCAAGTCGTTTCGGAACTTTTCCCATATTTCCTTTTGATCAAAAAGTACCCGAAATTATGGTTCCAGAACAGCTTGGAGCAAGTATGGTTCCGGAACAGCATCGGAGCAAATATGGTTTTGGGAAGCTTGGTGTAAATATGATTTAAGAACAGTTTGGAACTGGAGCAGATCTCTCGAAAAAGTTTGGAACTGGAGCAGTTTTCTCGTAACAGAATATAATTGTAAACTGGAACAGGTTGTACCTGCTCTTTAAAAACCCTGTTTCAACCATCTCTAGTTCCAATATTACAACTCGGGTGAGAGCGGAATGAATAGAATAGAAAGTGGAGCTAATTCAAATAGTGAATCATTTTTATTTTTAATCAGTGGCCATTTTTATTGGTGTATTTAAAGGGAGAATACTATAATCTGTTTTTTTTTTCGTTTGACAAAAACTTATCAACAAAAAACGTATTGCACTGGTTCAAGAAGTCAAGTGTGGTTACAACCACAAAAAATGTATTGCATTGGTTCAAAAAGTCTTTAGTTCTGTACTTTTTACTGTTTTTCTCAAACGATAATAAACAGATCTTAGAGCTTCGACCTGTTCTTTATAAAATGTAGTTTTTTTTGTGATAATTGCGATGGATTTTGACTGAATGGAGGAACGCGATAAATTTTCTGTTTTTGCTTTGAATGACCTAAATTAACGAAGCAAAAAAAGCTGATATTGGAACTCGACAACACTTGTGTCGTCACAACAAGTTTTGTTCTGACAACAAATCTAAAGGGCCAGACATGGACTTTAAATCGTAATTATGCTGAAACTATTTTTTTCTGAGAAAAGATAATTGGGAAATTTTTATTTAATAGACAAAGGAAGAGATTTGACGTAGTTTTAACTCCAAATAAATTTTATGCAAAAGGTCCATTAAAGCAATAAAGGAGGATTCGCAGAAAAAGCTTAAGGCGACTCCCAAATCACTTTAGGAAAAGTGTTTTGAAGTTGTAGGAAGCATTGGAATAAATATGTGTATTGCCTGTAATGGAGTAACTCTAAAGGGAATAAAATTAACATTGAATAACAATTGAACTGTTTTCGTTTTATTGAAAAATTCCAGGTACTTCCACTATATGGAGGGAAGTACAAAGTGTCAAAATGTATAGGTAAGTACAATATATAAACTTACCTTAGGTATAAAACTTGCTGAAAGTACACCTTAAAACTTGATTCAGACTTCTGTATAAAATTTTGAAGAACTTCCATTTCGTCTCTGGAATATCTTGGTACATAGTAAAAAATATTTGCCACATTTCTTTTGGCAGATTCCTCATTTTGTAATAAGGAATCGCTGGTAGTAATAATTTTTAGTTTGTGTAAATTTTCTGTAAAAAATAATTACTGTAGGTAATTTAAAAAATATACATTAAATATGTAAATATTCTATGAAAACCAAGAAGTTGGAAATAACATTTGTATGTTATAACGGATTTAGGAATATTTTTTGTGAATAGGTTTAAATGATAATTTTATAAAATTCAAAAAAAAAAGACAGCAGAATTTACGTCTGAGGAGTTATATAATACTTTAATTTTAAAAAAAATTAACACTTATAAATTATATCTTTAAATACGTTTTGGTCTACTGCAAGGGTATATTAACTCTTAATAAATATAAAATGTGTATATTTTTAAAGTATAAAAAATATACATGATCTGGAGAAAAGTTAAATTATCTTATTTATTTACATTCCCTTTATTGGCTGTAAGCAAGACTTAAAAAGTGACATTTACTGTTATTTATCCGCGAAACCATTAGCTTCTATTAGCATGTTTTTTATTACTGGATACATTACAAAAAAAAACAAAAAGCACAGGAAACTTAAATTATTTGATTAAAAGTTGTTATTTATATAAAACTGAATAAATAGACATATTCAGTAAAAAAAATGGTAAAGAAATATTCAACATAATAATTTACCCATTATATCCGGTAGTTTTTTCAATAATGCTATGTGAAATGTACTACAGTTTTTCTTTGACAGCTCTAACAACGCTAGATAGTCGTATCAGTTATATCAGATTGGCACAATAAATTAGGTAATAAAGAGAGCCAGTTTTGATACGTCGATGACCTGAAACATAGACGTAATGGATGGTAAAGTAAAAAAATATAAATCAACGAACTCAAGGACTAGAATTAACGCAACGCCAGTTTGTAGGCAGGGTGTTTGGTATAGTGATCTGTTTGTTTTTGTTTTGGAAAAACGTAAACAAATTGCCAGATCTCAAAAACCAAAATCAGGAAATTACCTTAAAAATGTAATAAAATTATTCAAAAATATTGGTTTTTGTGTTAATATAGGCAACATCGATTTAAATATAAACATTTATTAAAATGACAGTTCTAAGCATTCGTTTAATAAAAAATGATAGTAAATCAGGTGTTGTACGGCACTCCAATATCATTTTATCTCTTTCTAGTAGGTTGTATTATTCAATAACACATTTTGTAAACTGACTTGATCAAGAGCAATCGAATTGGGCATCTGAAGTAAATGTCATGTCTGTCTGTCACTTCAGATAATAAATAAAAATAGTTTTCCGGCTTTAAAATTAATTTTTAACAATAAAGAATCATCGATTTATAAAAATTTAATTTATGGGGCAATGCCATAAACACTGAAGAAGTTATTATTTCCGGAGTGATGTTATTTAGTGTGTTGTTGTGCCGTGTGTTTACAAGAACTATCCCTCCTTGCCCCCCTGAACATATTAATGCCAAACAAGGTTTGTTTACTTTATTTCCATCCAAGAATTCGTTGATATAAATACTAGTAGATTCAAAAAATATAGACCATCGCTTAATGAGAGATTCGGTGACCAAAATCAGACAAAAATTTTAAAGAAACATAGCTTCAAAACGGGCCTATATTTCTTTAACACCCTATAGTGAAAAATAAATTTTTAGAATCCGAATTTTCTCTTTATCTTTAACTCGGGTTTTTGGGCACGAAACTTATTTTCTACTTAATTTTGGCTAAAAAAAGGTACTCTTGAATTAGCTTAACAGACTTAACAGCTTTTGAGATATTCTAATTTTTAACTTGCACGGTAGGAAGAGGGAATATTTAAAATTAATAGCAAATCTAGTTTTTAACAAAAAAATGCATGTATTTAGGCGGTCACTCTTAAAATTCTTATAAAAATGACTAATGTCTTTAATTTCTGAAAAGGTCGGACCAGGTATAGATCGAAAAAAATTTCTGCCCCGATAACTGTTCCGATTCCGACAAAGCCATGTTCTCTTGCTTTTTCCAACAGCCAACCTCCCATTAGACAATGGCATATCTTTTTAAAACATCCTGTATATAATAATTTCTAGGTTTTGTAATTATTTTTGTATAGAGGTTTTGTTAATAGAGATGAAAATACAGACGTCATTACCGACCTGCTTAAAACTCCATTATCAATAACACCGGACAAAATACGAAAAAGTGCCAGTTTATCTTCATTCCTCAACTTTCCATGGTCGTAAAACATAATAGTATTGTCAAGAATCATGTGGATATCAAGGCCACTTTTAAGCCATTTTTGATAATTTTTGCCAAAGCATTCCCTGAGTAATTCCATAAAACACTGCATATTTTCTTCACCAAGAGCACTTTTTTGAAATAACAGTTCTTAAAAAAAAAGGAAAAAATAAAATAATAAAAAAATTAATAAACACTACAATAAAATTGGTAACATATTGTATAATTAAATTCTGAATGTATACAGTAAGTTTCAATTAAAATTAAAAAAAAAATACTTTATGACTTTACTAATATACATAAAGAAGTAATAAAATTAAAAAAAAAACAAAAATCCGAAATTTGTCATCTAAATTCCTGCAGCACGATTTATATTTGATAGACAAGCAGCTTATTTTCAGTCAAATTAAAAAAAATATATGTATATATATGTATATATATGTATAAAACCTACTCATACAAACAGATACTTTTTTATAACTCAAATCACCCAATAATGGTTAAAAAGAGAGGTGTGAAAAGTATATTTGATAAAATTAAAACTCAGAAAAGAATTTTTTAAAGATACTTTAGTTCAAAATAATTATCCTCTTGATTTTATAAACAATTGCTTTCTTAAATTTGAACAACCAAATTTAGGACAAAACTAAAATGGACCTATTATAAATTTATTTTTATCATATATTCCTTATCATATATGGAAAAATTGGGTTGAACAATTATATGTATTAAATTTAACTAAAAGCACTTTTTATCTTTAAATTCAAAAAACTACTACTGATTTCAATAAAAATTCCTAAATTTACACAAATAAAAATTTTAGACAAAACTAAAATGGACCTATTATAAATTTATTTTTATCATATATTCCTTATCATATAGGATTTAACGAATATGTAATAAATTTAACATAAGCACCATCTTTAAAACACAAAATACTACTAGATCTCAAGTAACAAAAACAAAACCTTTTAATATACAGTATGTCCGCGGATGCGGTTAACAAGAGGACAAATGGACCAAAAATTCGAAGATACGAAAAAAAGTCATTTTGATAAAAAATTCTGCTTGTCAAAAAAATATATACTACAATTGGAAAATAGATTTTTATCATACAGGATGTCTCAAAAATGCAAAAACATAAAATCAAGCAAGAGCAAACACTCGTTTTTTGGCCTTTTAACGTAAAATGATAAATAAAAAACTTGCTCCAAATTTATTTCTTATTCTGATTCCGAACTTAATGAGGAAAATTTGAATTTACAAAAAATAAAAAAATCAACAATTTTGCAAGTAGGCATTTTACATTTTACATTTTTTCCATTGTATATTTATTTTTATTAATGTTTAGTCATTGTAAAGGTGATAATCAAGTAAAAGTAGTAAAATGCATAGGTACTTGCAAAAATGTTTTTTTAATTTTTTATAAATTTAAATTTTCTTTAGTAAGTTCGGAATCAGGTGTAGAAGTAAATTTGGAGCAAGTTTTTTATTTATTATTTCACGTTAAAAGGTCAAAAAATGACTGTTTGCTCTTGTTTGATTTTATGTTTTTGCATTTATGATAAAGACCCATTTTCTCATTGCAGTTCATATTTTTTCGACAAGCAGAATTTTTTATCAAGAATGACTTTTTTTCGTATCTTTTAATTTTTGGTACATTCCTCTTGTTAACCGCATCCGTGGACATACTGTATACGAAAATACAAAGAATATTATAAGATCTCTTGTGAATGTAATAAATTTAGCCAAATACATAAAAGAACATCAAACATATACTAAAAACAGAATTCCGCAAATCAAAAATCTACCAACACGCAATTGATAATAACTATAAAATAACTGAAATGCTTTAAGTATTTTGGTAAAAAAAACTTGTTTAAAACAACCTAAAATAATGCATATATATTATTTGATTAATGAAATTACTAACAAATCAATGTCATTTAACTCGCGTCTAGCGACACCCCCGCTGGCCAGCCTCTTGACAGTGTTGACACATGAAACATGCTTTATAATTCAGGGACTCGGTTAAAAAATTACATTTTAATGTAATAACTTGGGGTCTTTGTTAATACGTCCCCGCGTTTTTACGTTTGAAATATAATTGGAGAAAATAAAAAGCCGCTTTGCTAACCAGAACTAACCATGACCGACTAAAACTTAGGGCTTTTAAATTTGTCTAAATTATTTGTAGAATTTATAAACAAAATTTTAACAACGTATTAGAAAAAACCCGTGGAATATATAATTACCTACACTTTTTAAAAAATTTATAACTTCTACCAAATCAAAAATTATAAAAATTTTATCAACTTCTATCTAGGGATAATTTAGACAAATTCAAAAGCCCTAAGTTCTAGTTGGTCATGGTTAGTTCTGGTAAGCAAAGCGGCTTTTTATTTTCCCCAATTATATATCAGACGTAAAAATGCAGAGACGTACTAGAAAATACCCATGATTTGCTTTTTTTACATTAAATGCATTATTTAGAAAAAGCCTACTTTTTAATTACGCGCCGAGTCCCTGCATAATAAAGCATGTTTCATGTGTCAACACTGTCAAGAAGCTCGCCAGCGGGGGTGTCGCTAGACGCGAGTTGTCATTTATAACGTTACCTCAAAACAACGACTATATACTAAAGGACTGCTCAGTTCCATTTAACATACGTTGGAAAATTTGGGAGAAGCGGGCAGCGGCTGTGACGTCACCACCGGTGCTAAATAATGCTGGGCGACGTTTATCGATGTTTTGTTACCGATGTTCGATGTTTTTAACATCGATGTTTACCTTTCAATGTTTAATATTATAAAAAAAGTTTTAAACCTAATTTTTCTAGCTCCAAAAATAAAGATTTTTGAGTGATTGAGAGATCAATATTGATGTTTTGTGTCGGTATCCCAGCACTAGCCAGCACCGGTGGTGACGTCAGAGCGAGTTTGACCTTGGCAGACAAATTCGGCAAACTGAGCAGTCCTTTAGTATATAGTCGTTGACCTCAAAAATTCTGACTAAAAAGATGTCAGAATTTCTTAAATTCTTATTTTAAAATTGTAACAATTTTTATATTAAATAATGTTTACTTTTTAGTCATTTTTTAAAAAATTATTTTGTCTTAAAAACGCTGGTAGACTTGACGTTTTTTTCTTTTTTTGGGTCTTTTTTTATTTTGCTTTAGACGATCTGCCAATTTACAGGGGTCAATAGTTCTCTCAGTTACTATACCCCAAGATCAAAACTACACCTCTGTGAACAGCATAAAAATAGGAATTTTTGGCTAACAAGAACATTTTATTATAAAGTTAATTATGCAAACCAGAGCTGTCGGTAATTGAATTAAAATAATTGAAAAATCGTATTTAATTACTTCTTAGTAATTGGATTATTTTAATTCAATTACTTTCCGAAAAAGGTAAATGTATTTGGATTATAAATTAATAGGATAATGTAATCGTAATTGGTAATTGATTTTTACGAATCACAAGTAATTCAATTACTTGAAAAGAAACCGAATAAATAATTGAATTACTATAAAAAATTTAACTACCTTTCTTAATGGAAAAACTGCCGGAATTTTGGCCAGCCAGAAAGAGCATCTTGAACACGGCGGGCCGCTTTAAATCCAGCAAACGCCGCCTCCGCGCCGATTTAGTATTTTCGATTGATCCTACCGCCACCGTTTTTATACTTTTTTTGTAGAAAAATCTGTTGATTTTTAAGGTAGGATGAAAAGAAATATTTATTTTAGTCATTTAATGTTGAACTTGCCGAGAAAGCAGTTTGATACATATTAGTATAAATATTTTATTTGTTTGGTATATCGGGCTTAATATATGTGGTAATTTAAATAGAGTAATGGCTAAAATATTCAATTACTTTCAGTTTTAATTGATAATTGAATTACTTTTAACAAACGTGCTAGTAATTGGTAATCGTATTTTACTATACTTAGAAAAATAATTGGTAATTGTAATTGAATTACTTTTAGAAGTAATTACGACAGCTCTGACATTACGCATTGAAATCATAATTCTGATAAAAATTTTAAGGTTTTACATTTATACAAAAAGGCGTATCAGCCTTAAATTTTAAGAAAGACCTGAAAAGTCAAAAATTTAATATTTTATTAAAAGATTAAAAAGAGTTTATTGTGTCGACATTATTACTTCTTTTCAGCAGTTTATTTTAGTTGGTATAGAAGTGGAATTAAAATAGAATTTTTATTTTAAATTACACGTTTTTGGCTAACATAATTAAATATACTTACTTGTTATATAGGAAACAATAGTGGCCATTTCCTTTTTAAAATTATGCTGAGTACAGTTCACATATAATACCGAATACATAAAGCAAACCAACAAGTTTTCATGTACGCATTTCGGGTCATGATTGTGTTCCAAAATTTTTAAACTACTTTCTTTTGATTTTTTTGTCCTGCTACCTGTTTGAGAATATGGAAAATTTGTAAGAAGATGAGTCAAAAACTTTTGGCCCTCGCTTGACATAAAAACGGTTTTCTAAAAAACATAAATATATATTGTTTTCAGTGACATCTTGCTTCGTCGCAGTGCTGAATTTACTATGGCGATAAAGCAACAAAATTAGGCATTTTGCACAAAAATATGATACATGCAAAAATTATGATATCTGTTAAAAATAAACTTCGGTCAAATATACACACTGTAACAATAAGATAGGTTTAATACGTAAAAATACTAAAACATACTTTCTTTATCAACTTACCAAATTAAGTTCCTCGTTTTCAATTTGTTTTACATACCTCCATAATAAGTACAAGGTATTGGTAATACAAGTCAGCAAAGCAGCAGCTTCCACGTTTAAAATAGTATTTTCTAAAATCAGTGCATAATATCATAACTTAAGACTAAATTCTTGCATAGGTTTGAAAAATAATGCAAACGAATATCTACATAGTGGCCAAATAGTGAGATAAATTTCAGAAATGTTCTTATTGTAGGCCATAAAAGAAATGTATCACGAAACTTGCACAGAAAAAAGTAAGAGTATAGATTAGTTTTGACTTTACAGTGTTAAATAAAGATAGGGTGTCACTTTCAAAAAAATGAAACTTTCTTTAACATATTTAGTTTCAGATAAAATGTGTGTATAATAATATTAAACTGGCTTTGGGAGCTTTTAAGATATTCAAATTTGATTTTCGTTTAGCATTTTTAAAAAAGTTCCTTAAAAAAACATCTGAATCTTTATAAATTTTAAATAAAGTAGTACCATATTTTGAGTTATTTAATTTGTTGTTAAGTCTCGAGTGTTTGTATGATTTAGGAAAAAACAGGCCTAAAATAATTTTGCAATTTAATCCAGATTTTGCTCTAAAAGTCGGCATATTTTACGTAAGTAACGACACTCTAAGGTCTTTTTTGCTGCGAGTTTACTATTTGATTTTTCTTTTAAGGGTGACATTAAATTTTAAGCGTTAAACTAGGTAAGATAATTCTTAAGGAAACAGAATGCTTTGTCGATCCGTTACTGTTCTATAGCGTATGTGATTAATTATCAACAAGGATGAAAACCTAGTCGCGCAGTGATTTTAGTGAATTTTCATTCCAAATTTTTGTAATATTTCTGGTTTCGGTGATATTTTTTCTTGATTTTAGTTTTGTGTTTAAAGTTTGTTATTTTTTTAAATTTAGTTTTGTTTAACAAGGTTAAAAAACGTTTATCACATTAAAATAGACACTATATGCTTGTTTTGCCTATTTTTAAAAAAAACTTAAAGGCAAAATCTGAATTATTTAAAACAAAACCTTAAAGAAAAGTGGGATGAAACTACAAACTGCAACCTTGCAAAAATACTGCTAAGCTATCCAGACAAAAAATAGCGAAGAGATGCCTTATGATGTTCAGAAGGAACCTCCGAGTATTAACGGGCGTTCTAACTGGCCACTGTGGGATACGAGGACACCTATTCAAAGGAGGTTTATTGACACAGAAATAGTCAGAGGCTGTGAACAAGAAAATGAGACCGTTGAATATTTTCTTTGCGATTGTCCCGCCCTCTATTAGCCGAAATTAGGGAGATTCCACATAAAAGATGCTCGCCCACCATCGCGACACGACGCGATGCGATGTGACGCGACGCAACATGGTTGTCCGCCCACTGGGTAACGGACGCAATGCGGCGCGACGCGAAATCTTCCAAAATGTGACAGTCGGTTGCAAGTTATCATGGAGAGCGCATTGAATGAAGATATTTTTGTGTTTGGAGTATTTGCCGCTATGGTGGAGGAAAAGAAAGAAAAGGAGAGTTTGGGTCTATGAAATTAATGAAAAGAGAAATGCGTGTGGAGAATTCCATCACTTATTTTCAGATTTGAGAAAAGATGCAAGAAAATTTTTCAAAATACTTTCGCATGTCGGAAGAAAAGTTTTTTGAACTTCTCAGTTTAATACAGACGAGACGTCTATAGAACACCCAAAAAAAGTTGCTTTCAACATACCTTGAAATCAGAATCCACTTAACAAATTTTTTATTTAGATTAATTAAAAAATAAATAAAATAATAAAAAAACACAAATGTCACAAAAATAACAACAAATGAAAAATGCAGTGATAACAGAACAGAGCAATATGTGAGATTCTTCACGATGATACCCGAAGGAGGCTCATGAGACTCGAATGCCACGCGACATTGTCGCTTGCTTGCTCTCCCGACTTGTCTCGAGGTGTTGCGTCGTGTCGCGCCGCGTTGCATCGCCTAAATGGGAGGGTTTAGTTTGATTACATGTAATGTATCCCTGATGCATTTAATCGAGTCGCATCGCGTCGCGCCGCCTCGCGCTAGTGCGCAAGCGCCTAAAGACGTCGTTAACTATATTAAATCAATAGGCTGGACGACGCAATAAATCACCCGCCTACAAGAAGAAGTACAAAGGACCTACTAAGGTATAGGTGCTGTGGTATTACCAACCTCTGAATCTTTCAGATAAGATTAGACTCTGACTGATAAAAACATTTGACACTCCAGACTTAATAAGACATTAAATTACTTAAAATACGATACAAAAAGTGCTTTTTTTTGTATAAGACACTTTCCTAAAAATGCGGGAAACTCAAATATAAATAATAAATAAAAAACAAAACATTCAAATGTAAACCGACGACTTACTTTAATTTACCACTTGGGGACATAAATATTTTTCTTCAATCTGTATTCAGGCTGCATTTTGGTTTTAGGCAACTAACTTGACAGATGTTTTAGTGGTTGTTATTCGAATGACAAGAATATAAATATAATAAAAAATTGTTTATTAATAGAAAATCATACATTAATAAGGACTATTAATGCACGATTTTGTAAACGGTAATAATACTTGCCGAAAAAATTAATTTATTAGGAAAAAATTTGTACCTGATGCAGACTTCTGTACTTTTTGTTCCGGCAAGATCTCCAGCCATGTTTCGTACAAGAGTGGTATTAATGTTATAATGTGTCGGTTTATAGTATCTGAACCTTTATTGAAAGATATATTTTGACTTGTAGAAAACATTTCAAAAGATGGTTGATCTAGATTTTTACCATAGCTCTCCTTGTATAATGGTAGTATGAAGTCTTGGGAGGCATCAAATAAAATCTCAGAGGTGGAAGACCTTAAAAAAGACATTTTGATTCATAAAGTGAGTCATCAAATATGATCACGACCAAGATATTTTTGAATGTCATAGCTAAAAATGCTTAGACATAGTGAAAACATTTTTTTTTACGACCGTACATATTTGTCTACTTTCCTACACATATTTTAGTTCAGAAAGTGTCTCTTTCCTGCACTAGTGCGGGAAAGTAACTATCTATATTTAGACCTAATACTGTATAGGATTGGCTTAATAATAAATTGGATCACTTCTTAATAACAATACCTACCAAGTTGGATGCTTAAATTTAATCTGCCCTGACGTATTTTTTTTTAAATATGTAATTTTTCTTTAAAAATTATTTTTAAGTTTCTATGCAATTTTTTAAATAATAAGTCAAAAATAACAATCAAACCAGGTTTTGTTCTGTTTGATGTTCATGGCAACAAAATTAATTTTCTAAGCCGTCAAAATTTGTCAAAATATTTCTACGACTTAAAGGCTTTTTAACACGTCAATTAATGGATTATCCCGACGAAGAGCTTCCTGAAGATATTGTGTAGGCTGACAATGAGGTGAATATGAACCTGTTACCAAGTAAATAAAAAAAAAGATATGATCAGCAATACACCCAATTTTTAAATTGGTGCAAGAGAAGCAAATCAAAAGCATGAAAGAAAAGGTATGTTTAAGCTATAAATTTGCAAAGTGCAACGAGTTGCATATTTTATATTAATATTACTAATAATACCTAATTTAAAAAGATATTATTAGTAATATTATTATAAAATTTTCTTTGTTATAAATTATGTTACTAAACAATAAATGTTTAAAAGTTAGTGATTTTTTTAATAGGGTGTCCAAAAAATAATGTTCCCAACTCCTGCGGAAAGTGTCTTCGCGAGTGCTTGCCCGGGCAACGGCAATCGCATGCGAGAAAAGTATCATTTTCCGCACTTGTTGGAAAAAACTACTATTAATTTTGTTTTCGGTACATTTATATCTGAAAAGTAATGTTCTGATCATTTAAAAAACTGCCAAACATATATGTAGAATAAAACAAAATACCTTTTTATGCTTATCAAAATGGAACTGTTTGGCCGATGGCAGCCCATAACCACTGTGTTTTGGAGGCACTAAACTGAAGAAGATTTTTGGCGCCCCAATCCAAGATAAGTTTGAAGTCTTGTGAGAGAGACATCTGCATTGACCTATGCTTGGTCTCCAAATCAGGCTTATTGACTGGCTTGAGAAATTTAATTTTAGAGTGGAGGGTACTATCGTCAGCAAAACTATAAATGGAATTGATTGTGGAAGAGAGAAGATCATTGATTTGTAGAAGAAACAGAGTGGGTGCCAGTGTTAATTTGGTAGAAACTAGAAAAATAACCAGCAACAATAACTGATATACGTCGATCAAAAAGAAAACTGGAAAGCCAAGAACAAAGCTTAGTGGGAAGACTGTAGGAAGGAAGTTTGTTAAGAAGCCCATCATTCCAGACCTGATCAAAAGCTTTGGATATGTTTAAAGCAATGATCAACGATTCACCAAGAAACTTAAGAGACTTGTTCCAGTAGTGCGAGACAAAGGAAAAAAGATCAGCTGTGGATCTTCTGTGACGGAATCCTTACTGTCTGTCATGTAAGATATTGTGTTTTTCCAAATACTTTAAGATTTGGAAGTTAATGCTTTTTCCATTACCTTACAAACAACTGAGAGAGTCTATAGTTTGATGCGACAGTTTTGCATCCTTTTTTGGGGACAGGTTGCACACATGCAGCTTTTCAGTTCCCCGAAAAATTGCCCGTGTCATAAGAGATTCGAAAGAGGCGAGTTAGGATAGGTGCAAGCTTGAAAGATGATTGCTGGTACACCATCCAGCCCAGACGATTTTTAAGTATTAAGAGAAGGAAGGATACTCTTGACCTGTTTCAATTTAAAAATGATATCGGAAATTTTATGAGGAACAGGGGCAACTGTTAGAAGAGGAAAATGAAAAATCCTTATAACTGCACCGATTATTTTGAAAATTTGGAATTAAGCTTACCTTGCCCTCCACTTCAAAAGTTATATAGGCGCAACTTGCGCTTTTTGTTTTTAAGACATGAAAAATACCCTTATAACATAAAAATATTTTTGTTTTTTATTATGGAATTTGATTTGTATTTTACAATGTAACTACTCTTAACAACTGCCCCCTATAATAACAAACATTTGCCTGCATTTTATTTGAAAACATATTCGACGTTAAATCTACAGTGTTTAATTGGTACACCTACCGCTCTGGAATACTTTTATTGTCTTCTTTCTCCAAAATAACAGTTAGAATAGCATGCAGTCTGCTCAATACTTTAGTTCTCCAAGTACACTTGTCATTTTGCTTCCTAAATTTAAAGTGAGAGTCCGCCCAAGTTGAGAATCGTTTCTCAACTTCGAAATGAGGGACAGAAAGTCGGGTAATAGTTTTTCCGACGTTTTGCTTATCAGACCACAATCTGTCTTTATAAAACAATCTAAAAAGAGCAGAGAATCTTCCTGAATGTTTTTGTCGATGTTTGTCATAGCACAACGTAGATTTGTAGAAAAGAAATCAAAGAAAGGCACTAATTTCTCACTGGGAATCTAAAAAAAAACAAAGTTTTAAATGTCTTAGCTTCTTGGCTTAGTTAGAGTAGTAGTAAAAAATTCAAAACAAGACCTTACTATTAATCAGTAGAAGCAAGAAAAACTCCAGCAAAAAAAGTTTTAAACTATAAAAATAATTTAATGAAGTGTGGTAATAGTCCAGTAACTAAAGACCTGAAAGTACCCAAAGCTGTAAATAAATCTGTACAGTTTTCATTTGTGGCGCAATTCTTAGGTCTTTGCGGATGTTTTCGTGCGATTCCGACGTGGGAACCCGCTGAAAAGGCCCCCAAAGTCCCAAAAAATAAGTTTCCCGCGAATATCTGCCAAAATATGCGAATTAGAGAATTTTTGTTTAGACAAAAAATGAAGATCACCTCAAAATCTACAAAAATGGACCTTACCATTTTTTTCGCAACACCAATATTTTTCGCAAAAACGGCCGTCGAAAAATCCATAACTTTTCACACTGGATAGATGTGGTAGTAGTAGTTTCTTACTAAAAAATGCAGATGGACAAAACAATTTTTTATCAAAACGCAAGAAAGATGTAAAGGAAATTTTCTGGGATCATTGAACACTTCCTAAGGTCTCATTAAAAAAAAGAAATGTTAATAACAAACCACTTTTTCCAAAAAATATCAATAAATTAATGAAAAACTCTCAAAATATTGTAAAAAAAACTTTGACGGCTTTTTTTAATATTCTAGACAAATCAGAATGGACCCAAACTCATATGCAATGATAGGTACGAAGTTTTCCCTTTCCGATGAACTTTGAATGATTAAAAATGTACATTATTGCCCGAGTAATGGAACAATTCGTCCGCCCGCTTATAAGTGAATCCATGAAGATAGCGGCATTCTAGCCGTAGAGCGGTAGCTGAAATGATGGGACTTTTGGATCCCGTTATCTCGAAAACTATCGATTTTTCGAAAAAAAAATTATAAGGACCATTTTTGTAGATTACAAGGCGATCTTCATTTGTTGTTTAAACAAAAATTCCCCAATTCGCATATTTTGGCAGATGTTAGCGGAAAACTCATTTTTCCACCTGTTAATGTTGATAAACTTTTTTTTACTTAAAGCATTCTCCAAAACCTAAGAATTGCGCCACAAGGGAAAACTGTACAGATTTATTTACAGCTTTATCCCTTCATTTACTGGACTGTAAGTACAGATGACCCAAAAATATCTTAAAGTAGGTTTATGGCGTTAAATTTATTTTGAATCCAAAAACACGTTAAATTTCCTCATTTGACTATTTAAGAAAGACCTAATAAATATCTTTTCTGAAAAAACTTAGTTTCGACCTAATGGTCATTTAAAGTTCATGTATGGCCCTTTAAAACTGGCCTTGTACCAAAACGACTTGTGACAACACAAAGCAGAAGCTGCCACATTTATTGAATTTCTACTTTTTTGGGAGATTTACAGACAGAAATATAACATTATTGAGAAATAAAAGAATAGGATGTTCGAGTATTATAATTTCTGTATTATATTTTATTAGTAAAGTTGATTTTTGTTCCTTTTTTTGTTGTATAATAAACAAATTATGTATTTATTTAGATTTTTTGTTTGTTTTGAATACCTATGATTTGGAATAGAAATGAGAAATGGAGGAGATCAAAAAGAAAGTGGTTAAAGTACATAAAAACTAATCTGAATATAGTTGTGGACAAAAAAATGTAAAAATATATATTTCCTCTTTATGTAAGTTTGTGTATTAGAAAAATTCTCAAATAATGTACAGTTGCAAATTTCTATATATTAATTTTAAATAATTGGTACATTCCCAAAATAAAATGTGGCAACACTGCCTGTTCCCATGCAGTAAAACAGGGCACTTTGCACATATTTTTGGTGCTTTGTGACGTCACACGGAATTTAAATACTCAGATGTTTTTTTGTCACAGTGAATTGAATTTGAAATGCTAAAATCTCTCTTATAAAGGTTCCTATTGAAAAAAATATTCATCAGAAGGTTATTTCTGTATAAAGGGTTAATTTAAGGCACTAAAGAAATATGTACAAGAGGCCTATTGAACACACAATATTAATTTTTATTTTAAGTGTCCTTACTGGCAAAAAATAATTTAGGAAAAGGTTTGTTTTCAAGGATAAGTTTCAATTAAATTCTTTATCTTAGAGTATAATCATACTAAAAAGAGCATGGTATTAATTTTAAGTAGGTTATCCCTTTAAATCACACCCCAAAACTTCCTTTTTTATTTTGGAATATTTTAAGTAAACAAATTACATATAATAATAGAAACTTACATGCTGCAATATAATATCAGTGCATTTAACTGCAGATCGGCGAACTTTCTGTTCCTTATCTTGCATCAAACTACTTACTGCCAAGCAAATCTGAGCCAAATGCTGTTGAATTATTTCCTCGGTGTAAATTTTAATCATATCTGCTAACTCCTGACATGCTGAGTGCCGAACATTCTCATTGTAGTGTTTAATACGACTTAGAAGATCCTTAAAGTTTAATGGGTTTATTAAATATTTCTCAGCTTTCGAATGGGTGATAAATTCCCTACATTTGTTGACTCTCTTACTATTAGACACAGACTTACCTTCACATTAAGTTTTCTTTTGCTTAAAATATCGTCAGAATCTTTGAGCTTTAGCTGTTCCGGTAAAACAATGGGCTTTATTTTAAAAGAAGTGTTCGTTACATTTTGTCCTTTGGGTAAAAATTTCGTTTTTGATTGTTTAAGTTTTACTTTGGCTTTTTCCGCTTTAATGTCCTTTTTATGACGTTGATTCTTACCCATTTTTAGCTAGAAAGCATTAATTTTAGAGTAATTATAACCACACAATTTTCCAAACACATGAAAACTAGTGCTGGATAAAAATATATTCTAGGAACAGTTGTTGGTTTACGATATATCAATCCTTCAGGATCATTTGAATCATTCCGTGATAATTTCATCGTCTGGCTAAGCATAGGTAATCATTTAAATTCCGACCTATGAATTCAGTGAAACCCGGGATACAAGCGATCTTTTTTCAGGCTTTCGCACTTTTCGGCTTCTGTCGTATTTCACGGTAAAATTTTGCCAAGGTCGCCGGTAAAACGCCGTTTTCGTGTTTGAGTGAATCACTGCAGTGAAAAAGAATACGCGATTTTTGTCTCTGCCGCTTACCAAGGCAAGTTTGAAGCAATTCACGCCTGAAATAGGAATAGGAATACGGTCATTTTTTGGCTCCGTTTGGACTAGGACGGTTAGCACACAAAAACCTATCTGCAAAAATGCTTTTCCTAAATTCACTGTAAAACGGCTCAAACTTGAAAAATGTAGATATTTATTTTGGTTTGTTTTGTGGGATGTTTTTACCTTTTAGTCATTAAAAATATATAATTTAAAAGGGTATTTAAAAAAGGAACAATTTTTTTGCAAAAAACAATAAAATTATTGTCTGGGTTAGGTAATTTAAAATCGGTTTAAAGTTAAAAAAGGAAATTTAAAAATGGAAATCCCCAGAAAAATAAAAAGTAAATGTTATTTCTGATTTTTTGAATTCAAATTCTATTTTATTGTTTTGTTACCTATTTGTGAGGGGTATCCCGTACAGTCTAGGGAGAAAAAATTATAATTTTCTAAGGATTAAAGCTTTGTTGGCGGAAGGAAAATTAAAGGGCCCAATGGCAAAGAATTTTTAAAAAGACTAGAATTTCCAAGTTTTTTTTTATTTTTTGGTTTTCTCAAAATTTTTGGGGTGTATTAAAAATAACAATAATCATTTTAATAATTATATAAGTTTTTATAATTAAAAATTATTAAATTTTATTATATGTGGTTTCTTTTCAAAAAAAGAAGTTTTATTTTAAATTAAAAAAAAAACAATAAATTGATTTTTTCCCAAAAAATGAAATTTTATGTTTTTTGGGTTATTTTATTTAAAATTCTCCAAAGTAAGAATTAAATTAACTTCATTTGAAATTATTTTTTTACTAGCTTTTATGTATTAAATACCTTAAAATCAAAATTTTACTGAAAAGTGACCCAATATATTATTTTGATGTTTTAAAAAATTTTTCTGCTTATAAAAGCGTTATAATTTTAATCACTCTTTTTTGAAAACTGTAAAAATACCTTATTTATAAATCGCTGTCACCTTTTACCGGTTATTCTAAAATCACTTTTCCCAACTCTAATAAAAATATATTCTAGGAACAGTTGTTCGGTTTTATCAGAACTAATTGGCTTGAACTTCCTTCAGGTACTCATTTTGTCAGTATATTCCGTGGATAATTTCCATCGTCTGGTAAGTCATAGGTAATCATTTAAACATTACCAGAAAACTAACGAAAATCCCTACACATGCACATCCTAAAACTAGAAGGCAAAAAAACGACGAAGCAGGTATAACCGGTTTTTATCGGAGACTTTTTTTTATTGTCACTAAGTATATGTATTTTGAACACTGCAAGCCCCGCTCGCATTTGTAAATAGCAGGGTAAATTCCTCTTTGTTCTTCGAAAGGAAACCCGGTTCTCCGCGCCTACAGCGGTCGTTTTTCAAAAAATCTTTGTAGCTCCCAAAAGACGTGCTGGGCTGAATAAAGGCCATACTCGGATTCTCCTTTCTCTCTCGCTCGTTTGCTTGCACTGCCGAGCGGCAAAATCATTACTATATATGGCAAGCCAAATTTTAAGAGTATAAATAGTGCCGAAGGGTTGCTTGGCTTTTTGCTAAGCCTGATATAGTGTATGGAGCTAGCAAATGGAGTAGCATGAAAGCCATAAAACGGGGGAGAATAAAAAGAAGAACAATCGGTTGCTAACTTCGTGTAAAAAAGTTCCCGCCAAAAATAATCTGTTAACTCCATATTTTGGTTTGGTTTAGTGTTTTGATTTTAAGTTTTTTAGTTAAAACTCTTTTAGTTCTATTAAATTATTTTTATAATTTGTTTTGTTTTATTTAAAAAAAAAATGGATGTAGCTGATGTAAATGTTGGTCAAAGACAACACAGAGATGAAATTGGTATTAGATGTCAGAAACTGTTTCAAGACTTCTTGGAGGAGTAAGTCATTGTTGTATGTTTTATTTCAAATTTTAATTTTCGTTTTCATAGGTACAAAGAGGAGGGTGAATTAAAATATTTAGAACCTGCAAAAGAACTGCAAAATGAAGAACGCAGCACCATTGAAATTAGCTTTGACGATGTTGAAAAATATAACCAAAATCTTGCAACTACAATCATTGAAGAATACTATAGAATATATCCTTATTTGTGTCAAGCGGTATCCAACTTCGTCAAAGACCGAACCGATCTTAAAAAGGAAAAAGAATGTTATATTGCTTTTATGGATGTACCAACGAGACATGTTGTGCGGGAGATGAAAACTGATAAAATTGGAACTTTGATAAGAATTTCAGGGCAGGTCATTAGAACTCATCCAGTTCATCCGGAGCTTGTTTCTGGTACTTTTGTCTGCCTGGATTGTCAAACAGTCATTAAAAATGTTGAGCAACAATTTAAGGTAAACAAAAATTATGTGAAAAATTAAATTTATTCATAAAGTTTTTAATATTAAAAAATATATTTAAAAATAATCTGTTATTAATTATAGTTAGTTTACTTTTGGTTAATTCCAAATATAATACATAAAGTGTGATTTTTTATAATAAATAATAATAAAATAATACCTATTATAATTTTATTATAGTATACAAATCCAACAATCTGCAGAAACCCAGTGTGTAGTAACCGAAGGAGATTTATGCTTAATGTAGATAAATCCCAATTTGTGGACTTCCAAAAAGTAAGAATTCAAGAAACCCAGGCTGAACTTCCAAGAGGTTGTGTTCCCAGAAGTGTTGAAGTTATTTTAAGAGCAGAAAATGTTGAATCTGTACAGGTAAAGTAGAAACAGCCCTTAATTTATATTGGACTAAAATTCTATGTAAAAGCTATGTTTTAATGGTACAATAATACTTTTAAGGCTGGTGATCGCTATGACTTTACTGGGACACTTATAGTAGTACCAGATGTAGGAGCCATGTCACTTCCAGGAGCCAAAACACAGATTGCTTCTAAACATAAACATGGTGATGAAACTGAAGGAGTTCGAGGATTAAAAGTTTTAGGTGTAAGAGATTTACACTATAGAATGGCATTTTTGGCTTGTAGTGTACAACCTACCAATCCCAAGTTTGGTGGAATTGAGATGCCTTTAGGTAAGTCTTATTTGTTTTTCGGTTTATTATAAAGATGTATTATATTTAGATGGAAGCAAGATTTTTAACATGTTTTTATTGTTATTTTTAGGGGACATAACACCTGAAATTATGCGTCAGCAGATGACAGAAGGCGAATGGCGTCACATGTATGAAATGTCCCATGACAAAAACCTTTACCAGAATATGATTAATAGTCTCTTTCCTAGTATTCATGGAAATGATGAGGTCTGTTATATGTATTTTAGTTATAATTGAGTTGATAAATGATAAAAAACAAAAAATGGTATCATTTTGAGCAGTTGAGTGTAGCTAAGGAACTAAAGTAGGTTTATTAACTGTGCTGTTTTTTAGGTTAAAAAAGGGATTTTACTTATGTTATTTGGTGGAGTATCCAAAACAACCAGAGAAGGAACCACTTTAAGAGGAGACATAAACTGCTGTATAGTAGGTGATCCAAGTACAGCAAAAAGTCAGTTTTTGAAGCAAGTATCTGAGTTTTCACCCAGGGCTGTCTATACTTCGGGTAAGAATAATAAATAATCTTAAATTTGACATAAAAATATGATATTACTTAAGAAAAAACTATCTTGGACAACTTGCCAATTAATCTTTGGCTTGCAGATGCAGTTGGTGTCAGTGTATGTTTTTTTATGTTTATATATTTGTATAATACTGAATTGGTAAAAAGTACCTTTAAACATGAATATCTTTACAACTACTAAAGCTGCATTTACAAAATTTAGTATGTGGGGATTTTTTGGGATGGAAACAGGGATGTCAGCAGTGTTGCGAAATTTCCCAGTTTTGCGCTACACATAATCCATTTGTTATATCAAATGAAACTCTAATTTTATTGCAATAAATTGGATGTTTCAACTTTAGTAAGATATTAAATTTTTTAAATACTCAACTAGTTGCTAAAATATGATAATACCGCATTTTTGTGAAATTGTAATTTGTGGATAATTAAAATAAGATACCTGTTACCTTTAAAATGAATTTAGAATTGTAAGTAGAAACCATTTAAAAATATGTTTTTCGTCCCTATTTATGTTCAATATGGTTTTAAAAAAACTGTTGCTCTGTAAATTCTATAACTTTTCTGGAAAACCTTTTTTTGTTGTTCCTATAATTTGGTTACTAATGAAAACGTTAACCTTATTCACTAATTCTGTATATAGATATTTCTTATAGGAAAAGCTTCATCGGCTGCTGGTTTGACTGCAGCAGTAGTAAGAGATGAAGAGTCTTCAGAATTTGTGATTGAGGCTGGAGCACTTATGTTGGCAGACAATGGAGTGTGCTGCATTGATGAATTCGACAAGATGGATCCGAGGGATCAGGTTGCCATTCACGAAGCCATGGAACAGCAGACAATATCTATAGCAAAAGCTGGTATGTGCTTATATTATTTGTTATTCATTTAGGTATTATACAGAAAATATCATTTCTAAGTGTATCTTAATGAAGTAAATACTCTAAAAATGTTTCTTACATTTAAATATGCTAAAAAAAAATTGAAAATTATATATTTGAAAAATAAGAAGTTTTAGTTTCTGTAAATAAAGAAAATACGTTTTATCAAATCTTTTATACTAATTTTGTAGACGATTTTTTTCTGAGACAAATATTACTGAGAGTTCTGTTTATTCTTGGTTGTGACAATGTGTGTTATGAAATGCTACCTAGCCTTCTCGAGAAAAAATTTACCATTTTTTGAAAAAAATCCTAATTTGAGCCGATTAAAGTTGTAAAGCTGATTTTCCAGAAAATGATTGTTTGTAATATGCTGCTTAAACAGGTGTGCAAGTGCAAATGCTGTCCGACTAGTATTTTGAGCGACTTCGCGTATTAACTCTAATTCGATTTAAACTTTGTAAATGACTTTGAAAAACTTTAAAAGTCATTCTAAAACTTGCACTAAAAAAAAATTATAATAATAATTTTTTTAATAAAGTTGCGGTAGGCATTGGGTAAAAGCTTCGAGCATCTACCTGCTAGAGGCAAGCTTGCCACTCGGTAACGCAAACAAACGTGCGAGAGAGAAAGAATAATCTCAGTATAACCTTTTTCTCTCGCTTTAACGTGCTAATTATTCGACGGGGAGGGAGCGACCAATCAGCACGTTAGATCGAGAAAGGTTATACTGCGATTCTTCTTTCTCTCTCGCACTGCTATTCGGCAAGGCTGCCTCTAGTAGGTATATGCTCGAAGGGTAAAACAAAAATTGCAAATAGCTTACAATATTTTTAAATAAATTTAGTCTAATTTAATTTTAATTTTAAAAAAGTATTTGTATTTAAAATAATTCAATTAGATTATTGAGGTTGACAACTCATTAATTTTTTTTAAAGGCATTATTATTGTCGTTTTACTAACAATATATTATTCATTGTCGTAGGTGTACGTGCTACACTGAATGCCAGAACATCAATCCTTGCCGCAGCTAATCCTATAGGCGGACGCTACGATCGGTCGAGGTCTTTACAACAGAACATTCAACTTTCGGCTCCCATTATGTCCAGGTTTGACTTGTTTTTCATATTGGTGGACGAGTGTAATGAGGTTATTGATTATGCCATTGCCAGGAAGATTGTCGATTTGCACAGTAATATTGAGGAAACTGTTGAAAAGGTAAGCACAAACCTTAGAAACTACTAGAAATTATATGAGGTGCTATGTGAATGGCCTATGTGAAATTAGTGATTTGAGTGCGTTTGAGTAGCTGTAGAGTTATTACCCAGAAAAAAAAGTCAGTGAGGACCCGAAAAAAGTGACAAAAATCAAAAAATGTAATTTCTAAGTTATTGCAAAAAATCAATCAAAAATTTTACTACTTATTACAAGATTTGACGGTATTCATATAAGGATTTTAATTAGAAAATGGTTTTTTGTTGTTGTGTAAACGATTAACCTACTGATTTATATGTAAGAAAGAATATGCCATAACTCTGAAAGTGGCCCTGTCATGTTAAATTATTATCAGAAAATTTGTTTTTTAGCTTAAACTTAAATTAAAAATCATAATATTCTTTTAATAGGATCAACCATTTTTTATTTGGTGTAAAAATATTTTATAAATATTAGATTAGTGCTGTAGATTTTTTTGTTGGCCCTTTTTTCAAATGTAAGTTTTTTGAGTTATGTCACTTTTTTTCCAAGTGACCTGCTCTTTTATTATTCAAAAGTATAATCTAACAAAATTACTTATATTCACAGAAATAACCTTAAAATATATTTAATTAATTTTTTTCAAGGTTTATACCAAACAAGAAGTACTACAATACATAAGTTTTGCAAGAAAATTTAAACCCATTATTAACAAAGAAGCTGGAGAACTCTTGGTTAAGTAAGTGAAAAATTATAGTAGTACTAAAGTATTAAACAGTTCTGAAAAAAAACTTTTAATGAAATTCTTCAAAGTTTTTCGATAAAAATTTCTTCATTATTATATTACAGAAAGTATCTCTTTACAGTTACTATAATAGATTAAGATTAAGAGACAGCACCACTGCCGGTAAATCAACATGGCGAATTACTGTACGTCAGTTAGAAAGTATGATTCGACTGTCTGAGGCCATGGCACGTATGGACATCAATGATGAAGTTCAGCCAAGACATGTTAAAGAAGCATACAGGTACTACTTTTTATCAATACCGCCCCATATATTGCACAAAGTTACAGGTATAATTAGGCGACCGTTTTTAATGTCCCTTGCATATTATTTTTCCTAAAAAGATTTTTTTTTAAATCTTACTCATACATTTACGGTGTAATTAATAAAGTGAGCAAATACTCTAAAACAAGAATTAACCTTTTTTTAAAAATTCATTATTTGGACCATTTTAAAATTGAAAAGCTAATATTCTAGAAAATTATTGCTGTTCTACTTACTGGTAGTTTTTTAATAGTCGCAGTTTAAATACCTTGCAGCCATATTTTAGACGACTCGGTGTATTAGCTGTAAATGTCCGTCTTTAATTGAGTAAACACATTATTAAACTTCCATATTTAAACTTGTGTATCTTCAAATCTTTGCCGAAAATTGTGAAAAACGGCTCCGAACATTGCGCAGAACGCGCAATCTCGCTCTTGGAGCAGAGTAGTGGGGGTCAAAGCAAGCCAGAAAAGTACTGTGCGTTGCTAACATTTTTTTTACTTTTCTAAACAAAAATCTTATTGTATAGTATGTTGTGCTTACATGAATCAGAGTCAGTAGAATAAATCATGGATTGCATTGTGTTGATCCTTAAATAAAAAAGAAGTCGTACATACCATTTAATACTGTTTAATTTTTAGGTTACTAAATAAATCTATTATCAGAGTAGAACAACCAGATATACATCTTGAAGGAGATCAAGACCATTCAGTACATGAAGATGAAACAATGGAAGTAAGTTAAAAAAAACTATTTGCGTTTGTTTTATGTTATAAATATCTTTAGGGAAGAATTAAAAAGAAGAAATTGCATATTGACATTACCAGCAACAAAATATAACATTACATAAATTTTATGTGGTTCTGTTATTCTTATTTTAGGAGGAAAGACCTGAAACACCAGCACAAGTACCGGTTAAGAAGAAGATGGTATTAAGTTTTGAAGAATATAAGAATCTCAGCAATATGATTGTAGTGTATATGCGAAGGCAAGAAGCTAGGTTTGAAGAAGGTAAACAGGATTTTCTTTAATTATTTAGTCCTTTTGCAATCTGTTACATTATCCAAGGTATTACAAAACTGATATACAAATGAATGAGAAAGGGTTTTCTTAAAGGCATAGTCAAGTAACAAAGTAAGAAATTTTTAGATTTTATATCTCAGAAAAGAACTTTTGAAATTTTTGATATTGCCTTACTTTTACTATCTTTCTGTTGTATCTTAAGGTTTAAATTTCTGTACAAGAGATTGCAACAGCTTTTTATATTTTCAGAGGGTAAAGAAGGAATTCACAGAAGTGATGTGATAGAGTGGTACCTGAATCACATTGCCGATCAAATCGAATCAGAGGAAGAATTAATTGAGAAAAAAGATATGTTGGAAAAAGTTCTGGATAGACTTATTTATCATGTGAGTATTATTTAAGTGGTCCTAAAAGTCTTATGCCTGCTACAGATTTAAGGTTTACATCCATACATGTTTTTTTTTGTATAATTTTTAAGTCCAATACAATATTATAGTTTTCTTTATTGGTTAACAACAACCCCTACAGCTGCCTGAATTTCGTCATTACAAGTTAATTTTTTCTCCTTGCCGGTCAATTTAACAATCAGCTCTCTGAGAGCCAAATATAGGTTGTGAGATGGGTGACAGTTTAACTCCTAAGTGCCACAGAAACAGCTGTATATGCTATTTACAGGTTGAATTCAAAAACATGAGATTTCTTGACCAAAAATGTTGTATAAACCTATTTCAAATAATTTGTAATTGTTGACTTCTAATCTTAGTAGTTAATATTTTTGGGTAATTATTTTATTTACTGGGCCCATCAGTGTTTTATATGATCACAACCATTTTGCGGAACTCTCTTGATTGGCTTAACCCGACAACTATACAATATTTCCTCTAATTCCCCCCGCAAAGAAGGGTTTGCCCTGTACACCCATATTATTACATATGTTTGATTGTATTTATATTTTCATTACAGGATCAAATTATCATCCCCCTAACAAAAGTAGGACTCAAGGGTAGCTCCCAGGAAGAAGAGGAAGATCCACTGCTTGTAGTCCACCCAAATTATTTAATAGACCAGTAAATTCCGTCTGTTTTTTTTTTGAACATAAGAGTTTTTTGACTGAAACATTTAAGTTAGTTTACTCGCGACAAAATTAACGCCTTATAGATCACTGAAGAAAATGATTTGAATATAAACAAAAGATAGTTGTGGTTAGTTGTGGTTGGGAAACTATATAAAAGTCACAATAGTTGTTTACTGCCTTCATTGTAATAAATATCAAATGTACAATTTACTTTTTTTTTAATATACATATTTTTAACTTATTTTTAATGTTTTTAAACTTAGTCGTAGATCCTATTAAAATTTCTCTTACAGCTACAATGGACACTTGACTCTTTTTCTTAGCTAACTATATTGTGTTGAAAATGTTTATGCGTGCAAATTTTGCCTCAAGTATAATTTTGCTAAAGTGAAAAAGCAAAACAACACACCAAGTGATGATGATAATTTTCATTGTTAAAGATTGCATTTCCATAGGGTCTTGCTTTAATTGTTATTTTCGAAAGCCCTCCTAGGACAGCCGCCTCTGCATATCTACTTGGAGAGAGAGGGGCAAGGTGGGCAACATACAGACTATCAAGCGGTCAGTAACAAACCGCAGGCGTTGTCATATGGAGAGCACCAGTCTCCTCAGGAATGTTCTGACCTGTGACAGACTGGGAATGCCCTTAGATATAATGCCTACAGCAGCCAATTAGAACCGGCCCTACAGTGTAGTCTACCCACCAAGGGAGGACTGGAGTCGAAGAACGACTGACCTGCTCCGGGCTGACATCTGTTGGTACACCGATGGCTCCAAAACCAAGGACGGTGTTGGAGCTGGAACATATGGACAGAGGCCGAGGGCAGTTTTTCCTTAGCCTTAGCACTCTCGCAACCATATTTCAAGCGGAGGTATTTGCTATTGAGATGTGTGCTAGATCGCTGGTTGATCGGCACTGCACACGTAAGACAATTAAAATATTCTCCGATAGTCAAGCAGCTCTTAAGGCTCT
Organism: Listronotus oregonensis; assembly: GCA_019359885.1. Taxonomy (NCBI): domain Eukaryota; kingdom Metazoa; phylum Arthropoda; class Insecta; order Coleoptera; family Curculionidae; genus Listronotus; species Listronotus oregonensis. Next base: position 67,899 of record JAHBCN010002360.1, read on the forward strand.
TAATCCAGCCGGTGAATCGAAAACCGTCTGGAATTGCAAGGATACGCTGACCAAACTGGGTCAAAACAATAAGGTTACACTACTGTGGATACCTGGACACACCGGCCTAGAGGGTAATGATCCGGCAGACCCCTTGTCATAAGGGGGGCGGAGACAAAATTCACAGGGCCGAAACCGGTGATCGGCATATCTTATGGAACAGCCAAGCAGTTCATATCAGCTTGGACACGAGAAAATCTTCGGTACTGGCATGGACTTCCTGGTCTCAGACACTCGAAGGTCTTCATAAGCCCATTGAACCAACAATGTACTGTCAAACTACTGGAGCAATCAAGGGTACACCTAAAACTCTAGTGGGACTGTACACGGGACACTGCAGATTAATACACATGCACAAGATCGCCTAGCGGTAGACACTGAATGCCGCATGTGCATGGAGGGGGATGAATCGGCAGAACACATACTGTGTTCGTGTCCAGCAATGGCACGACTAAGATTCGCAATCCTCGGCAATGACACCTGTTGCCGGGGAGGTGAAAGATCTCTCCCAACAGGATCATCAGATTTATTAGGAGTCTGGACTTGGTGGGAGAAATATAAAAGGGTGTGAGCCACAATAGACCGATCGGTCGCAGTGGAAGGGTGTTATACCCACTCACTTTAAACCTACCTACCTACCTATTTTCGAAAACGTTTTTTTATCAAGTCTCGGAAATGGCAAGATTTCTAACAAAATTAGTTCCTATTAGTTTTAATTAAAATAATCTTGTCTAAAAGATGCCTGGGGTGGAAAGTAGTGTTATTTTTGGTTTTTAAGGATTATGTATATAACTATATTTGATTTAAACATATTTATTAATATTGTAAAACAAAGTTATCTAAAACTTTTTTCTGTAAAATTATAGAATACAATTTACAGCGTAATAAATAATGCATCATGGCATTAGCGATCATGAAAACAATTTTTATTTAATATCCCAGAGTTACTGACATTTACAACAAAATCGGTATATTTTTTTGTAAATATCATTTTTCTACTGGTTTTATTTAAAACTTTTTTTTTGAAAAAAATATTGCAAAAATTACAGTGTTTTAAGGTATAACTTTTTGAGGACTTAAAAATTTAGTTTTTATACACTATAAAAAAACGACCCTAAAGAATTAAACGAAATCTGGTTGGGTTCTATGTAGATTTCTTCAAATTTATCCAATGCTGTTGCTGTACCTGTAAAAAAATAACAGTTAAAATTCATCTTATTGCGAGTTACACAGGACAAACCAAATGACAGATTTATAAAATTTTAATTTACATTAATGAAATAGCTATTAAAGTTCAGTGTAGCTTTTATTAACCCTTCAACATTGACTAAACGGTTGTTTTCACTAGTAATATCACAAAATGTTAAATTATTTCCAAATTTAATATTTAACCTCTCGTTCTATTCGGTAAGAAAATTTTACACCAAATAATTGTGTTTAAAATAATTTTAACATTGATTTCTACCTATTGTAGTTCCATTTTAAGACTTATAGTATAGTCTTTAATTTTACATAAACTTTAAGTTACTACAAGAAAGAAATTTTGCCTTTTTTAGTTTTTATTTTATCTTTTTATATGGCGGGCGTGCATAATAAGTGCCAAACAGATTTAAGAGCCATTTTTTTTTAATATCGATTATAGTGGCGCAAAAATACTTTCAGTATTTAACATAGCTCATTATCACAAAAAATTATTCTGTCATTATGTCAAAAAATGTCCACTATAATTAACTGTAGAGAGAAAATTCCGATAAAATACATGTTTGACATAACCACCTGTCAAAAACACCTATTTTAATTGGTTAAAAGTACTGGTGTAAAATTTTCACTATTATTTTTTCTTTACCAAGAAATTAAAGTTTTGCTAGTTCTACTAGAATTTTCAACTTTAAAACATAGCTATCTTATACTTGTCAACTGTAACATGTAACTGTAAAATAAAACAGTTTTAAATTTAGTTTATTTTAAAGGCCGCATTCGTGCAACTTTTCGTTAATTTTTTATGCCCATAATGCAATTTTACTGCGGGGTTAAAAAGCATAAAAAGTTGCACCAATGCGGATCGGCCCTTAGAAATACATCAAACTTTTGTTGCCATACTTACGATCTTGAAACCACTCATATTCCGCGAATAGATCAAAATTATGGGGTTGACACCAGCGCATTTCTACACAACCAAGATCTTGTAAAATCTAGAAAAAAAATTAGTTAGTAACAGTGTTTATGGGTGTCAGTTGATAGGAAGAATTATTTTCTCGGCTGTCAACTGTATGGGTAATCGAGTGTCATCGCCCAGGGGTCTGTGACAAGGTAATTGGTATTGTTCACGCAGTAGGGTTACATTTTTTGGTATAGCTATACTGGTGATCTGATATTTTTTGTTTTTAAAATATAAAAAATCAGTAATTCATTGTGCATGTTGAATAAACTAAAAAAAATTTCACACTAGTCACATGACTGCTGTTATGGCGGCAAATTTAAAAAATGTGATATAAAATTTCAAACAGTGAGGTTAGGAGCAGAGCTGTCGCAATTACTTTTAAAAAGTAATTCAGTTACCATTACCAATTAATTTTCTAAGTAGTAGTAAATTATGATTACCAATTACTAGCATGTTTGTTAAAAGTAATTCAATTATCAATTAAAACTAAAAGTAATTCAAGATTTTAGCAATTAATTTATTTATATTACGACATATATTAAACACAATACACTAAGCAAATAAAATATTTATACTAATATGCATCATACGCGCTCTTTCTGGCTAGACAAAATTCCGGCAGTTTTTCCCTAAAGAAATGTTATTGAATTTTTCGTAGTAATTCGATTATTTATTGGGAATTAAATTAATTTCTAAGTTATTCAATTACTTTATAAGTAATCAAATTACTTTCTAAGTATCCATAATACAATTACCTTTTCCGGAAAGTAATTAAATAAAAGCAATTTCTTATTAATATTTTAAGAAAACTTTAATTCTACAACATATTTGTAGTTTATAACTGGTTTTTACTTTACTTGTGTCTTGTGGATTTATTAGAAAGTACTTAAACTCTTTGTTTTATGATTCTGGAAATGGGTATATGTATATACAGAGTGTCCAGAAAAATGGGACATCTCCCGCATATGAAAAACGTTAAAATAATATTACAAGTCCATATAAACTTTTTTCATATAAGCCTCCTATTCAGAGATATTGGTTCCCAAAGAGCACCAATGGAATCAAATTTTTTATGCAAAATTATTGAACCACCAGGTATATTCCAATTCTATTTTAATAAGATATAATACCAATTAAGTCTCTTCAAATTACCATCAAAGGAAGTGTTTTGAATTACTCACAGCTGCAGGGTCTGACTAGCTGTGACACTCATGACCCCCTTTTTACGACCTGTATTGATAAGAACTTTGGACAACGTTTTTACAAACCTTGAACTATTGACTAAAAATTAAGTACTCCAATCGAAAAAACCTCATTAAATTCAGAGAAAAAAGGAGATTCCACCAAAAACACTTATGTAATAGTTAAATAGGGGTCAAGTTCCTATCCAAAAATATCGGCCTTTAAAGTACTAAGAATCTAAAATTAGACCAAGTTCTCCTCACCATTTTGTTTCACTCTTTTTTGACTTGGCAAGTATTTTACTGACTTTATTAATGAAAAAAAAAACTGTCCATATTAATGAAAAGAGACGGTAAAAACTTGTGTCTGTCAAGAAAGAGTAGAACAAAATTGTGAACAGAACTTGGTCTAATTTTAGATCTCAGTACTTTAAGGCTGAAACTTTTGGATAGGAACTTTACGCTTATTTTACAAGTGTTTTTGGTGGGATATAATGTAAATGAACTGTTGGAATAAAATAAAAAAAAGCGATAGTCAAGCATACGACAGTTTTACAATATTTAGATCAAATCTTAATGAATTATAGCAACACTGTCTGGTAATTGTTCTCACTACTTTACTCATTTATACTTAATTAACTGTTCATCATTGAATAGTAGTTGCTGTTATACATTATATGTATTTACTTACCTCTACTAAATAAAAAAGATCCACAGGTTTCAGATAACAAAACTTCTCAAATAAAGTCGTCATCAGAATCTTGGGATTTTCTATGCAATAAGAAAATATGCTCGACAACCAAACCTTAAATAAATTTTTGTCCAAAGGACCATCCACCTTGGCCCAGGGAACAGCTTTAATTTTAATCCATTGTGCTTTTCTGGAATAAAAAAAAGTAAAAATTAAAACGTGTAGCTAGGCAGGCTGGATTTAGTGCTCGACCGACTGTTAGCGCTGACATCGCTCGAATGTAGCTAAAGCAATGAAATTGTATGATCAACTACAGAGCAGAGCTAATAGACTGCTACGCGCTCTGCACTGTACAGGATCATGCGTTTTCATTGATATAGATACATTCAACTGAGGTCAGCGCTGAATCCAGCCAAAATGTATAGTATTTTAGAATTAAATTTTTAATAGTTCTGTCACAGTAAAAGCTTTCTGTGGCAGAGAAAATTTTATTTTTTGAACCAAAAATTATACAAAGAATGACAGGAAGGGTTTTATTGTAATTTTAATTTGTTAAATGTACTGTATAATTTAGAATATATGAGTGGTTTAAGAAATTGAATATGTATTAGAGTAAACGGTACTATCGTTAACAAAACTATGGATGGGGGTGATGGTGTAAGAGAGAAGATTGTTGTTGTGAGGTAGAAAATAAGTTGGTGCCAGTACTAAGCTCTGGGGCACCCCAGCATTAACTTGATGAAAGATTGATCATTTACAATAACTAAAGTTCTCAACACGCTGATCAAAAGTCTCCATGGGCACAAAACCCGATAACCCCTCCCCCCAACACCCTCAAAGGTGATTACACCCCTTACAAAAAAAAATCAGACCCAGAGATGTGATATATGAATTTGGCAATCACGTCACATTCTTTTATTAACCTCAAAAGCATAATATGAAAGATTCTATTTTCAAAAATCATTCCGCCATATTGGATAAGCCACTTTAAATTTTAAAAATCTAACCCCATTTCGGTTTTATGTTTATAAAATCTTATTACTATGACTCAAATGTATACATATACATACTGTATTCGCTTATCAATGTCCGCTTCTAATTTAACCAGCTCTTCTTGTTTTTGTTTAAACATGTTTAAATGTTCCTTAGTCAAAACAAACGTGTCGGTAAGCCAAGCACCTTGGTATTCATTGTGTACAAATGTTATGGTACACACCCCAGTTCGAAGTACAATATTATGGTTCGTTAATATTTTAAGTATCGTATCTAGGGTGAGGTTGCTAGCTACGTCGAAAATTTATCCTAAAATAAAAATGCGATACAGTTTTATATTTAAAATATTTCAACACTACTAAAAGATAAAAAAATTATAAACACTATATGTCTGATCATATTAACTTAAAAATTTCACACCAGTACTTTTTAACCAATCAAAATGGGTTTTTTTGATAAGTCACCATGGCAACCCATGTATTTTATCAGAAATTTTTCTCTCTATGGTAGATCACCATCAACGAATTATAGCGGATATTTTTTGACATAATGACAGATTTTTTTGACAATTAGAAAATTAAATATAATTTTCTGCCACTTAAGTAACTTAAGGCTTATGTAAAATTAAAGAATACACTATAATAACTTCTAAATGGAATTTCTATGTGACTACAATAAGTAGAAATCAACGATAAAAACATTTTAAACACAATTTGGTGCCAAATTTTTTTACCGAATACCACGCGAAGTTAAATTTGATAAGCAAGACATTCCAGAACACTAGTGTAGAAATAATTACCAAACTCTAAAAATCACACATAATAGCCATTTAGGCATAACTGACTGACTAGACTCCATATTTTCAGTTTTAAGTCTCATTTTAAGTCTTGAAATATAGGGAAAAAAACCTGAAGAGTTTCATTATTTTTTAAAATGTTCAAGCAACCAATTTTTTATGTATAATTATTATTATAATTTTTTTAACCACTTTAAAAGATTGGCCCAAAAGGCAAAATTGTTCTTATTAGGATAGATTTAAAATATTTAAACTGCCAACATTTAAAGAACGACGATTGAGACGGAACTAATAGAAACCTTTAAAACTTTGAATAATCACAACTCAACAGACTTTAAAATTTATTAGATATATTGAAATAACAAGTTACTAAGACATAGCCAGAAACTATAAAAAGACGTTGTGCTAAGCTACTAAGAAAAACTTTATTTGTAAATAAATAGTGTAGTCAATGGAACGCATTAAGTAAGACTAACTTCAGTGTCAACAAAATCATTTAAGAACAGGGTGGATAAAGATTTATAGAAGAATATTTTATTTTAAAGTATATTATTACCTTTAATTCCAACCCGTAGCACCAAAAACTTCCTTTTTAAAAATAAAATTTATTACTTCTGATGCTAAATCAATATCTTCTATGTTGCCTCCTTTGGCAAGGATGTCATCAAAAATGTCATTTTTATCACTTGGCTCAAAAACATATGCCTCCCTAAAAGGAATGTTAAATTACTACAAAGTTTATAGGTTTTTCGTTTTGTTAATAAATTCTCAAGTAAATAAAAAAAACTAAAACAATAGGACCTTTGCACATATTTTTTATTGTCTTAACATAACCCTTTACAACCAACGATTCCTTAGGCCAGATATTTTTGTATTACGAAATTTATAACAGAAAACACCTACGCCAAAACGACATCTAGGCATTTCAATTTCGCGTGACGTCACAAAGAGCTATTCACGTATGCGTGTTTTGACAGTGTTGTGTTTATATTTTTATTTGCGGTTATGTTATCGTGGGATGTTTAAGGGGTTATATACAGTCAGGGAGCCAAATAGATCGCATTTGTCTTGAGAAGACTTATTAATTTGGGTGAAAAATTTGAACACACGGCAACTTTAACCTGTTTTTAACATTTTTTATTAATAAAAATAATCGTTTTGAAAGCTGCTATAGCTGATTCCGGAAGCACCTCTAAAAAAAGCGTCTTGCAGTGAGCACGATGGTAAAGTGATTTTTCAAAATTCGAAGAAATTATAAAGATACAGCAGTTAGAAGAAGCAGGTGTTCGAAGCGCTGAGCTGAACGCTGAGAGTTCTGTCGGCTTGATTCCTGAGACCCTTCCATACAAATCACAAATGTATGCTTATACAAGTACAGACAAGTTTACGAAACAAATTGTGTAGTTATTTGCTTTGTGAAATTTATTTTAGTCTTGGTATCGAAGATTAATGGTAAGTTAGGATTTTTATAGTATATCTGTACTTGAAACTTCAAACGCGTTTTTCTCAAAACTATGTTTTTCAAACTTTCCTCCATCATATCTCGAGAACGGCTTAGCGAATTACTTCATATTTATAGGGTCGACTCAGCACATATAGATGCACGGAATGGTCTATTATCATCCCAAAATAAGAAATAATTCTATTTTTTTAACAAAAATTTGACAACAAATACATGAAATAGAAAATTTTTTGGTCCGAAGACTGTCAAAAATCCAATTTTCAAAATTTTCTTTTCATAGTAGTTCATTTTTTGTATTTAAGCTTAAAGATTAAAACGCCGCCGATTTTTTTAGTTTCAGCTAAGCCAATCAGGTGATTTCGTGGAGGGAGTGAGGGTCCATTTTTTCGAGGCAGATGTTTTCAGAGCGCTATAACTTTGGTTCTAATGAATATTTTTAGCTAAAAATTTATATGTTTACTCTTGAAATGCATAAAAATCAGACCGTCAAACCAGAGAACTTCCTTAAAATAATATATTATCTTGTAACTGAGTAAAAGAATCTAATTTTGACAAAAAATTTTAGCCCTAAATTTTTTATAAAACAAAAAATTTTTAACGGCGAGGAAAACGTTTTAACGTGATTAATTACTAAAAAATAATACTCTTAAAGCTTGTGGTAAAATTTGAGACTGATGGGTTAAGTCCTTTCCGAGCATTCTTGCTCACCGATTTTAAAAACATAGTTTTGAGAAAAGTGCGTTTAAAGTTTTAAAAGCACATTATATACCGGGTGATCCAGGAGGGTGGCTCACACCCTTAATTTTCTAAATTTTTCAAGATAGAAAAATGAAACTTTGGGATATTATACAATGTCAAATTTGACGTTTTTTTTTGACAAGTCACGTGGAGTTAGGTGTCTTCCGGTTTTTTTTTAACTTGGAATTATTCTTTGTTGACTAAGTTTTTCTACTGACAAGGTGAACCCATATCAACCCATTTGAAATAAATGGATTATTTTTATTTTGAAATTTAAATGAAGCGTAAAGCATTTACAGGATGTTTTTTATTTTATTTTTTTTTCAATTTGGCATCGAAATTTTTGGCCCATGGTAAATACGCCGCAACTAAATTTTTTTGAGGTAATTTTTAAATAAATAAAAAAAAATGCGTTTTTGATCTTTAGTTACAGATTACAATTAAATAATATTGTATTGAAATTAGTAAAACTTATGCACACTATATGATTACCAATTTTGGTCATTTTCACCAACAATATAAAACAAGGAAAGCAACTTACCTTTCTACTTTTCTCCAGATGTCTTTAATAGCTGGCCTCCCTTCCAAGTACTCAACTAAAAAGTGATCATTAAATCCTTCTACATTTAGTTCCTCCAAAGCAGGGTACTGCTGTATAAAGTGAGTCTTCATTTCATCAATTATTTGTTCATCGGTCTTTATATCCTCAAAAGTCTCCGATAATAATTTGACAAGATCCGTTATATACGGCACTAAACGCTTTTCAGTGGTTGGTGTTTCCTTTAGCATTTCTAAAATACAATAATTACGCTAGTCTTTGATTAACGAAAAAACCTCACATTGATTTTTAGTTAAGATGAATTATAGCTTAAAAACTAAAAAACACGCGTTTATTGCAAACCGAACCAAGAGGTAGAAAATATTTTTAAGTATAAATAGTTTGTGTTACAGATTTTTTTTTTTAATCTTGGGAGAGTCCACGAAGGCTGATGCCTAAGTACTAACGCACCGTGGGTGTCTTAAGTGTGGTGAGAGAAAGTTTGTTCACACCGGACTTATATATTTGGAGATTGGGAGGAGAAGGAAAAACTTTCGGGAGCAGGTTCCATAGTCTTGACACTCTAGGGATAAAGAAACAAAGAAAGCGGGAAGTTCGGGGCCTCTCTAACTGAACTGTAAAAGGATGCATAAAAGTTGCACTACGTGTTGCTCTGAGAAGGAATTATACTGGCCAACTCCTCTAAGCAGAAGCTGTGAAATATACCTATAGAAGGGCGACAGATCCCTACAGCTCAACGGTGGGCAAGAAGAGGAAGCCTTTCTGTGAGCGTAGGATCATTATTAAGACAAAGGCTCTTTTTTGAATAGAGTCCAGAATGCCAAGTGTTGTAGGGGACGCCATTACCCAGACATGAGAACAATATTCTAAAGAGGGTCTGATTTGGGATACTTACAGAGTATACAGAGTGGAAGAAGAGAAATACTTTCTGGCTCGAAAGAGGAATCCAAGCTTTTTTGAAGCTGCCGAGGCTATGGATGTAATGTGCTTGTGCCAGTTAAGGTTATTTTCAAAAGTAACGCCGACAAGATTAAACAATTTTTTGTTCTGCAGAACTTGGCCGCTCATATGTAACGGATGAGCATTGGCAGACTTTTTCGCGACAGCGAACATGACTGTGTCTTCGAGGCATTAAACTGAACAAGATTTTTGGCGCTCCAATCCAAGATAAGTTTGAGGTCTTGTGAAAGAGATATCTGCATTGACCTGCGCTTGATTTCCAAATCAGAATTACATAGTGGCTTAAGAAATTGAATACTAGAGTGGAGGGTAATATCGTCGACAAAACTATGAATGGGATTGATTGTGGAAGAGAGAAGATCGTTAATGTGTAGAAGAAACAGCGTGGGTGCCAGCACTAAGCCCTGGGGCACCCCAGCATTAATTTGGTAGAAGCTGGACGAATGACCTTCTACAGTAACTAATATACGTCGATTAGAAAGGAAACTGGAAAGACAAGAACAAAACTTAGGTGGAAGATCATAAGAAGGAAGTTTGTTAAGAGGCCCATCATGCCAGACCTGATCGAAAGCTTTGAATATGTCAAGAGCAACTATCTGGGATTCACCAAGAAACTCAAGGGACTTGTTCCAGTTGTGTGAGACAAAGGAAAGAAGATCAGCTGTGGATCTTCTGTAACGGAGTCCATACTGTCTATCATGTAAGATCTTGTGTTTTTCCAGATACTTTAAGATTTGGGACATAATTAATTTTTCTATCACTTTGCAAACAACAGAAAAAAGAGATATAGGTCTATAGTCAGAAGGGAGAGTTTTCCATCCTTTTTTGGGGACAGGTTGCACACGTGCAGCTTTCCAACTTTCCGAGAAAATGCCCGCGTCGTGTAGGTAGGATGGGTGCAAGCTCGGGAGCACATTTTTTAAGACGATTGCTAGTATACCATGCAGCCCACACGATTTTTTAGTATTAAGAGAAGAAAGAATACGCTTTATCTGTTTGACTTTAAAAATGATATCGGACATTTTATGCGAAACAGGAGCAACTGTTGGGAGAGGAAGCAGAAGAGCAAATAGATAGTAGTAGTATTGTGAAAATGATTGTAATAAAAACGTATTTATTTATTAAACTGAAAATATAACTAACCTTCTTTTATTTCTTCAATACTTAACAATCTCTCTTCCTTATCTTTTGATTCCGTAATATTATCTAACCTGTTCTGATCTTCGTTTTCCTCTTTAACATGGTGCTCACGACTGATATCAAGATTCAATAGTTCTGGACTCGGACTTCGAACTCGGTCCGTGTCTATACAATCTGATATCCAATGTTTTAAATTAGTTATTGTTGCGCTATTGCTCGAGGTAACTGTAAGATCCAATGGTTCTTCATCATCAAATTGCATAATTTCGGTGTCTTCTGGTTGGATAGTTAGTGAATCAGATTCCTGATCTGATTTTTGAGAATAAGTGGTTTCTATCTGGACCCTGAAGGAAAATATCTTATTATTATTGGCAATATGTATTATCTAGTAATGAAATGGTTCAAGACATTTGAACGGAAAATGAACGTGAATTGTAAAGGTTTAATTGGTGGAGCCAATACATTCCGTCCTTAACAATGCCAAGTAATTATATTTTCTAGTTCTATAATTTGGGGTTAAACCTTACGGAAACGTTATGGGACATTGAAAAACACCTAAAAGTAATAATATATAACTGTCCAGTAAATGAAGGGACAAAGCTGTAAATAAATCTGTACAGTTTTCCCTTGTGGCGCAATTCTTAGGTCTTCGGGGATGCTTTCGAGCGAAAAAAAAGTTTATCAACATTAACAGATGGGAAAGGTTGAAAATGGTCCCTCAAGACCCGAAAGATCCCGCTAATATCCGCTAAAATATGCGAATTGGGGAATTTTTGTTTAGACAAAAAATAAAGATCGCCTTGTAATTTACAAAAATGGTCCTTATAATTTTTTTCGAAAAGTCGATAGTTTTCGAGATAACGGGACCCAAAAGTCCCCTCATTTCAGTAGCCTCTCTACCGCTAGAATGCCGCTAGCTTCATGGATTCACTTATAAGCGGGCGGACGAATTGTTCCATTGCTCGGGCAATAATGTACATTTTTTAATCATTTAAAGTTCATCGGAATGGGAAAACCCGTACCTATCATTGGGTCCATTCTGATTTTTCTAGAATATTAAAAAACGCGGTCAAAGTTTTTCTCACAATATTTTGAGAGTATCTCAATTTATTGATATTTTTTGAAAATGGTTTGTTATTAACATTTCTTTTTTATAATGAGACCTTAGCAAGTGTTCAATGATCCCAAAAAATTTCCTTCACCATCTTCTTGCGTTTTGATAAAAAATTGTTTTGCCCATCTGCATTTTTACTTGTTTCCGGAGTTCTAGAAAATCTGTCCAGTATGGAATGTAATGGATTTTTCGACGGCCGTTTTTGCGAAAAATATTGGTGTTACGAAAAAAATGGTAAGGACCATTTTTGTAGATTTCGAGGTTATCTTCATTTTTTCTAAACAAAAATTTTCTAATTCGCATATTTTGGTAGATATTTGCGGGAAACTGAAATTTGGGACATTGGGGGACCATTTTCAGCGGGTTCCCACGTCGGAATCGTAATAAACTTTTTCTCGCTCGAAAGCATCCGCGAAGACCTAAGAATTGCGTAACAAATGAAAACTGTACAGATTTATTTACAGCTTTGGGTACTTTCAGGTCTTCAGTTACTGGATTATAAAGAAAAAGTATACATACCAAAATATTTTTTACCATATTAATTGGTCATTTCAAATAAGAATCTTTATATTTAAAATGAAAAGTTACCAGAATCATACTTCATTCTTACCTAGCATGTAGTAACTCGGAATCTTTCTGTTCACTTTTCATCTTAGCCTGATATCTTTTGGCCAATTCCTCAATGACTTGACTGTGATCATCTATCTCAGGATTTAAAATAAAATGATGCTCGGGAAACCAGAATTTTAGGTTTACTTTGTTAAACATAAATGTTATAACCTAAAATGTGATTTTATTAATAAAATTATGGACAATAGATACTAAACTGTTTAATACAAGAAAAAAATTGTTGATATACAGGTATAAAAAGTTTGATGCTCTCGATTTTAATGGGCGATAGTGGAGCTCAAACAAGCCAAAAACACATGGGTCAAAAGTTAATTGTATTCGAAATATGGCTTTTCAAAGCTTAAAAAATTTGGCAACACCGCGTCCGCTTCATTGTATTGACTCGAACGTCGAATGTTTTTTGCAAGGTTTTACATATTTACACTTTCTTAAAAGATATTTTTATTTACATAAATGCGACTGGTGCATAAGAGCCGCAAAACCTTTAAAAAATTAGAAACTAATAAAAATTACCACTTTTTTATTTTTAATTTTAATTTATTTTAATATTTAATTTTAAAATAAATTTAAGTAAAACACAAAAAATGAATGTTGGCCTGGTTTTCTAATTTTTTTTGGACGGTATGCAGCTCTGCAGCTCCAGTCCCCCTGCGTAAAAATGACGTTTTTTCTTCTACTTTATTTGAAATTTTTATTTGTAATTAAAAAATAATTGTACTTACCACAAAATTAAGCTGAATATCCATTTTAAGAACACCGTCTGAGAGATTTCTTTGCCAGCTACCCTTGGGATCCTACCTGCTTTTCTACTTTCGATCCTTCCGAAATTTGTAAACAAATTACCGAAACAATTCAACTAGGCATTGAGACCTATATTCCCCACACTAAAAAGAACCCCATAACTTCAAATCACAAACCGTGGTTTTCTAAATCCTGTGACAAAGCCAGACTTTTAAAAATTCAAGCCCAAAAATCGACAGGCTAGCATCGAAGCGAGAAATCAGTATAATCAGACTATCTCAGAAGCAAAAGACCATTTTAACAATCGAATAAAAGATAAAGTTCTCTCTTGCTCAAATGGCAGTAAATCTTTCTGGTCCTTTGCCAAAAATATTAGTCAGAACTTTTGCACAAATTCTTTTCCACCCCTAATCTCTGAAGATGGAATTGTCTCTACCTCCAAAGGAAAAGCCGAACTATTTGCCAAACAATTTGCTGCCAATTCTACGCTTGATCCTCCTACTAATCTTCCCCTTCCAACAGTTGTCCCTGTTTCTCATAAAATGTCCGATATAATTTTTAAAGTCAAACAGATCAAGCGTATTCTTTCTTCTCTTAATACTAAAAAATCGTCTGGGCTGGATGGCATACCAGCAATCGTCTTAAAAAATGTGCTCCCGAGCTTGCACCCATCTTAACTCGCCTCTTTCGAATCTCTTACGACACGAGCATTTTCCGGAGAGTTGGAAAGCTGCACGTGTGCAACCTGTCCCCAAAAAGGATCCAAAAGTCTCCCTTCCAACTATAGACCTATATCTCTTCTTTCAGTTGTTTGCAAAGTAATGGAAAAATTCATTAATTCCCAAATCTTAAAGTATCTGGAAAAACATAAGATCTTACATGATAGACAATATGGATTCCGTCACAGTAGATCCACAGCTGATCTTCTTTCCTTTGTCTCACACAACTGGAACAAGTCCCTTGAGTTTCTTGGTGAATCCCAGATCGTTGCTCTTGACATATCCAAAGCTTTCGATCAGGTCTGGCATGATGGGCTTCTTAACAAACTTCCTTCTTACGGTCTTCCACCTAAGCTTTGCTCTTGGCTTTCCAGTTTCCTTTCTAATCGACGTATATCAGTTAGTGTAGATGGCCATTCCTCCAGCTTCTACCAAATTAATGCTGGGGTGCCCCAGGGCTCAGTGCTGGCACCCACCCTGTTTCTTCTACACATTAACGATCTTCTCTCTTCCACAATCAATCCCATTCATAGTTTTGCTGACGATAGTACCCTCCACTCTAGTATTCAATTTCTTAAGCCACCGTGTAATCCTGATTTCGAAAACAAGCGCAGGTCAATGCAGATATCTCTTTCACAAGACCTCAAACTTATCTTGGATTGGGGCGCCAAAAATCTTGTTCAGTTTAATGCCTCGAAAACACAGTCATGTTCCCTGTCGCAAAAAAAAGTCTGTAAATGCTCATCCCTTACATATGAGCGGCCAAGTTCTGCAGAACAAAGAGTCATTTAATCTTGTCGGCGTTACTTTTGAGAATAACCTCAACTGGCACAAACACATTTTATCCATAGCTTCGGCAGCTTCAAAAAAGATTGGATTTCTCTTCCGAGCCAGAAAATATTTCTCTTCTTCCAATTTGTACACTCTGTATGTATCCCAAATCAGACCCTCTTTAGAATATTGTTCTCATGTCTGGGGAATGGCGTCCCCTACAACGCTTAGCATTCTGGACTCCATTCAAAGAAGAGCCGTTCGTCTTATTAATGATCCAACGCTCACAGAAAGGCTTCCTCTTCTTGCCCACCGTCGAGCTGTAGGGATCTGTCGCTCTTCTATAGGTATTTCCACAGCTTCTGCTCAGAGGAGTTGGCCAGTATAATTCCTCCTCTGGCAGCTCCCAACAGAGCAACACGTAGTGCAACTTTTATGCATCCTTTTACAGTTCAGTTAGAGAGGCCCCGAACTTCCCGCTTTCTTCGTTCCTTTATCCCTAGAGTGTCAAGACTATGGAACCTCCTGCCCGCAGAAGTTTTTCCTTCTCCTCCCAATCTCCAAAAATTTAAGTCCCGTGTGAACAGACTCCCTCTCACCACACTGAAGACACCCACGGTACGTTAGTACTTAGGCATCAGCCTTCGTGGACTGTCCCAAGATAAAAAAAAAAAATTAAGAACACAAATTATTATGTTTTAAAACAGCACTTTTTTATTTTGTTGGAAGAATAGAAAGTCTCCAATTCTATAAAAAAGAAACAGCCACATTTAAGTTTAAATAAGTTGCTTAAAATGTCCTCTAGTTTCTACACAAGCCTCACTTCTACGAACCCAGTTTTCGCGTACTTTTAAAACTCTCCTTCTCTGATGTAGCCGTTGTGGAAATCTTTTACGGTAAATTTGAGCTGCTAGATTAGCATTTTGGTTTGCTTCGCCGTAAATTATAATAACTTATCGGCATAATCCTGAACTGCAACGCATGTAATAAAAAACGGGCAAAAATATCGCGATTTGATGGACTCCACGCTACGGATAGCGCTGTTGCCAATTGTTTTTTAAATTTTTAGCTGAGAAAAACATTAATATTATTTCTTTAAATTATAGGCCAAAACATTTAAAACTTAGTTTATTTTATTAGCAAATGAATCTACTGATAAGCGATTAAGACGAAAGTTAGCAATTGTTAAGAATTTCAGGAATAATTGTTACCAAAGTTTGTGATCTCGTCTAGACAAAAATCTGTCAAGTTTTGACACATATATCATATAAACTTTTTTACTTGTTTTGAACTCCACTATCATGAGCATCATGCTTTTTACACCCTGTATTCTACATGATAAGGCCTCGTTGGTTACACGCCAAGGAAATTTTTATACAATGGGACAGCTTCGGTCCTTGTCCCAGGGTATAGAGATTGAAAATGCTCAGCCCCATTGACCTCTCTAAGAGTATACAGGTATGGTAATTCAGTATCTGTCCTTTGGAATAGCCCAAGTGGAATCGAGAGGATCTATAAATCATGTGAATTCGACCGAAACAGAAAACTGCGATATTGCGTATATTTATTTATTTATTTATTTCACGGGCATTGCCCAATCTTTACAAAGGTAAAAAAAATATAAAACTAAATTGTACATATCATAATCACATAATAATACATTATCACAATCAGTTGCATTAGGAAAGTTAAAAATTAATAGAACATTAATGATGCCTAAGATGGTTTCTAAGAGAGCTCTCAGATACATGAAACAGATCTATATTTAGCTCATTTGAATTTCTCATGATTCTATCAATCGCCCTATTCTGTCCATAATTTGTTCCCATGGGTTTGAATATTGAAATTTTTGGCCTGAGGGATCTTCTGGGAAATGAAGTTCAGTTGAGACAGAATTTTGGGCAATCAACCAAACCCAGAAGAACTCCGTGGGCAGTCATGATATCAGTTTTCCTCCTTTTGAGGCAAAACTGTAAATTTAAATTGCTTTGTAGAGGGTAAAATCAATCTCTGTAGATGGGATGCCACTTTTATATGCAAAATACCTAAAAATTTTTTTTTGAATTGACTAATTTACAATATGTGTTTGATAGAAAGGCGACCAAACAGCATGCAATACTCCAAATGTGGCCTACCAGAGAAAAAAAATAAGAGTCCTTATAGTATAAATGTTTTTAAAATCCTTGGTATTTCTTTTTAAAAAAACCAAGCATTCTTAGTGCCCCACTGCAAAGCCGAATATGTTGGCAAAAAAATAGTTTACCGTCGAACAGTACACCCAGATCCCTAATTATATGTACCTTATCAATAGCCCTACCATTAAGAGAAACTCACTGGGCACCATACCCAACATCTGCCAAACTGAATATATTTACATTTCTGGGCATTTTTTTTTAACTTATTTCGGGTACCGGGATGGGAAACAACCCCCGTCTTGTTGAAATAAAGAAATGATCAGGACAAATTTTTTTATAAATCTTAAGGTCAACCCCCATAAAGGGGAAATTCAGAATAGTGAAAGCAATTGGATAATTTTATTAATAAAGAGATTAAACAGTATTGAGCAAGGTGAACTCCTTGAGGAACAACCGGGAAATACTTTGATAACCCCCTAGGGGATTATTTAGCTTAACAACCTTTTTCTTCCCCCAGATATGAACTGATCCATTTCAAAGACACCATGAATTCCCTAGATATTTTTTTTTCAAATATCATGATCTAAATGTCAAAGCCTGGAAGTCCCGTAGACAGTATAACGGGGGCTAGAGCCGAAAAATCATCGTCATCAGTAATATGGAGTTTCTTTGAAAAACATTTTCCCCTTTTTTTGTATTGATTAAAAATACAAAATTTAACATTGAACAGCCCTTTTGAATTTAAACACTAGGGTTAAACCCCTTAAGTGGCAAAAATGCTAACATATTATCGATGACTTTTTTCCCAAAATTTTGCATTTCACCCTTCCTTACCCCTGTATCCAACAATAGTCAGCCGGGGGGGGGTACATAATTAACAATACTAAATGAACATTTTAAAGAAACCTTTATTACTGAGGGATGATTTTTGGGCTCTAGCACTTAGACCAGTATTTGGCATAAATTCTTCTTGTTTCCTTTTCTTTCTACTTGACCGCTATGCGCCCTTTTTTAGCAGCCTTTAAAAAAATGGGTTTTCAAAGATATTTAAATTACTCTTCAAAACTGTTATTAAAAAAACTTTGACCTGGAAATCATCCACCTATTTAAACCAAACATGGAACAGCTTACTTCTTAACACTGGAAGAAAAACTGTAGGTTTTTAAAAAATTTTTAATCCAAAAAATGCTTTAAATCCTTTTTTTCCATGTAAACGAACGTAGTGTTTGGAAAAAACATACGCCAATGAAAACTTGTAGGGAGTAAAGAATTTAAAGTTTCCCTTTTAAAAAAATTAAGGTGTTGCTCCCTTAACTTTTCCCCATGGTGTTTAAAACATCTTGCCTAAATTTTTGGTAAATTTTGTACATCTGGTAAGATATTATTAAATAATAAATTAATAATATTTTATATATATATATATATATATATATATATATATATTATATATATATATATATATATATATATATATATATATATATATATATATTATATATATATATATATATATATATATATATATATATATATATATATATATATATATATATATCTTAATAGGTAAAGTTGCTTTTCTTTAAGTATTTTTATCTGTCGGCGTTAAACACTGAAATCTGCCATTTTCTAAAATGCATAGTCGGTACATGTATTGCCGGCAAGCACCGTAATAGCCTCATTATTACAGTGTTTGACTAACTATTTAGTCATTTTCCGTTATTTCTGATTCCTTTTTAGAAAAGCAACATAATAATCATTTTTAATTTATTGTTTACCTAGGTATCACTGGGGATGACTAAATGGTTAGTTCTTGTTAGTCAAATAAGGTTTTACGCTGTTTGCCGAAAATGACATGAGTAGATCAGTGTCAGGATACGACGAATTTAAGGGACAGTAACACAATATATTATATTAGTCCAGTAAATGAATGGAAAACCCGGAATAAATCTTTACATTTTTCCCCTTTTTGGGCAATTTTATTTCTGAGCGAAAAAGTTTATCAACACAACAGGGGGAAAAAGGGCTAAAAGGCCCCTCAGGGCCCGAAAATGGGCCCGTAAATTTTCCGGCCAAAATATACGAATTGGAGATTTCTTTTTAGACCAAAAATGAAGATCGCCTTGTAATCTACAAAAATGGTCCTTATAATTTTTTCGGAAAAACATAGTTTTGGGATTAAAAGACCAAAAGCCCCCTCATTTCAGCTGCCGCTCTACCGCGAATGCCGCAAATCTTCAGGGGATTCACTTATAAGGGACTGAATTGTTCCATTACTCGGACAATAATGTACATTTTTTAATGATTCAAAGTTATCGAAATGGGAAAACCCGTACCTATTAGTGCATATAAGTTTGGGTCCATTCTGATTTTTCTAGAATATTAAAAAAAGCGGTCAAAGTTTTTTTTCAGAATATTTTGAGAGTATCTCATTAATTTATTAATATTTTTTGAAAAAATGGTTTGTTGTTAACATTTCTTTTTTATAATGAGACCTTAGCAAGTGTTTAATGATCCCAGAAATGTCCTTCAACATCTTTCTTGCGTTTTGATAAAAAATTGTTTTGCCCATCTGCATTTTTTAGCTATTTCCGGCATCTATCCAGTGTGGAATGTTATGGATTTTTCGACGGCCGTTTTTGCGAAAAATATTGGTGTTGCGAAAAAAATGGTAAGGACCATTTTTGTAGATTTCGAGGTAATCTGTATTTTTTGTCTTAATTTTTCTCTAATTCGCATATTTTGCCAGATATTCGTGGGAAACTCTTTTTTGGGACTTTGGGGGTTCCCATGTCGGCATCGTGATAAACTTTTTCTCGCTCGAAAGCATTCGCGAAGACCTAAGAATTGCGCCACAAATGTTGTACAGATTTATTTACAGCTTTGGGTACTTTCAGGTCTCCAGTTACTAGACTATATAGTTTTCTTTACATTTTTTGTTATATCATCATCCCGAAAGAAAAGTGACATAACTCAAAAAACTAACATTTGAAAAAATGGGCAACCAAAAAATTTGAAATTTTCAAGATGTTAAATGTGTAAATAATAAAATATTTTTTACAGCAAATAAGAGTTGTATTCATGATCTTTGAAACCTTTTGATTTTAAGCTAAAGAAAAATAAATTTTTATGTATTTTTTTGGCTTATGTCACTTTTCCAGAAGATAACTAAAGTACTCTTTTAGCTATGACTCATATACTATTCGTTTTTCACGAAAATAACCGAGGCTTGACCGATTTTTCACGGTTCAGTAACAGCCGCGATTTATTGTTTCCGTTCTGCTTATCGTCTAGTCGAGAAGTGTGTTTCCTGCGAAAAATAGTTAGAAGGCTTCGAAAAATATGAGCGATAGGTCATTCGACGCGGAATACAAATCTGAGAAAGGCGTTTTAAGGATTTTTTCTGCTAATAAAAATTGTTAGTTCTATCTCCATTGTTTTTTAGGGTATTAAATATTATTTGAAAAATTTTAAAAAATTATGGTGTATTCAGAACACTTCAAAGATTTTAATCCCGTTGAAAATTTAACTTTAAAGTTAGTTTTTCAACAAGTTAGACAATTGTCAATTAACAAAATTGTTGTTGCTTAAATAATTATTGTCGTACAAATTTTTCGCTTTGTAAAGCCCTTCTTATATACATACTTGACAAGATAACGCCATAAAAGTATAAAATATTTTAATCCTTTGTTTGTAATAACTTTATAACTTTAAGAGAAAATAAAAAATCAGAGTAATATTGTCAAAGTTATAAAATTATTATAAACAAAGCATTACATTTTTTAAAACTTTTATGGCGTGATATTGTTGTATGTATATAAGAAGGGCTTCACGACGCGATAAATTTATTCGACATATATAGACATTCAGAAAACAAAAAACCCCTAAAAATTATTAGGGTTAAAGAACACAAAAATTATGCGAAACGAGGTGAAACGTCAAGGTCGGTGGTGGCCGAACATGCATGGCCAACAACACTGCATATAGAACCGGAATTCGCATTGGAGGCGACCTTCAGCAATCTGCCAACGGTATGAAAATTATTTTTATCAAATCTAATATGTACATAAAAGTATCGCCAATGGGTTGTCTAAAATATTATGGTCGAGGCTATGAATAATTTTTAAAAATTTGATGCCTGTATAATGTCAATTCTTATTTTTTTATTCTACATGTCAGTCCTAATATCCCATAATTTGTTTTCTTAATTTCATAAATAAAGACTTACATTTTTAAAAACTAAAATTTAAAAAAGATATTCAAATATTTATTTATAAAATTGAAGAGAAAAAAAAATGTTGGTGGTATATTAGTACACTAAAAGGCGCTGGTGAAGCTCAAGGAACTAATGAAAACCAGTGAGCTTGACCGCAATATATAAAGTAAAGTTTAAAAACGGCCCTCTGAAACACAACGCCATCTTAATATACTGCAATTTAAGGGCCATTTTTGTAACAGAGTGGGTGATCATTACCTCTAGAATCCATGATGTAATATTAAAAAAAAAATAAGATTGACATAATACAGGAAGTAACAAAAAATTTCAATTTGTTTTAAATTTTTCATAGTGTTAACCATAATTTTTAAGCAACTTATTCACGATACATTTATTTACATAATATATTTCATAAAAAATAGTTTTCATCCGGTTGGCAGATCGGTAAAGGTCGTCTTCAATTCGAATCTTAGACTAATAAAGTGGTCTGAAGCAAAAATTATTAAATTGCAATAGTTCAAAACAACCAGAATTTATGTAGCAAAGCCTAATATTGACGTTTCCTTCAAAGTGTTAAACAATGTTATGGTTTCAATAACACTAAAATATTGGACTTTCATTGTCTCTATTTGTTAATTGATACACAACGTTTCGGTTAGTGATGTATCTCCAACCGTTTTCAAGTGATAACTAAAACTATTCTTAAAAGCTACAACTTATATACTATCCGTTGTTTACCGAAGCTTGACCGATTATTCACGGTTCAGCAACGGTTGCTAAATATTCGGAATATCGATACTAGGCTTGCTAAATACATTTGGGTTGTTTAAAATTTTTACAGGTTCTTTAAATTAAACACTTTAAACACTAGTAGAACGCACCACCCTGCCGCTGGATGAAGTGATGGAGTTGTTGGAGCCTTGTCTTCTAAGTTCCTACATTCAGGTGAAAGTACTACGCGCAGGATAATGGACTTCCCATGGGTTCATCGCTCTCCACAGTGGTAGCAAATATTTATATGGAATGGTTTGAGAAACACGCTATTAAAACCGCACTAATCAAACCAAAAGTTTGGCCAAGATATGTTGACGATACTTTTATTGTATGGACAGGCATTGCCAAAGAACTTGAAGGTTTCTTAAAATATCTAAATTGCCTCTGACCTTGTATCAAATTCACAATGGAGAAGGAGCAAAATTCGGCTCTACCCTTTCCCGACATTCTAGTCATATAAAAACCTCGGTATACAGAAAACCTACCGACACTGGACAATATTTACACCAGAATTCTAATTACTCTAACAAAACGAAACAGGGGGTCATACATACTCTATATAACCGCGCAGTGACCTTATGTAACAGTAAGGAATCCTGCAAGAGGAAATAAGTAACCTAACTAGGAATCTTAAGTATAACGGATACAGTGAGAGACTGGTAAAGAAAACAATCGAAAAATTTTAAAACAAGACAAAAAACTGTAACTTGAACGAGACTCCACGTGATCAAATATTTATGACAATTCCATATATTAAAGGAACTTCGGAAAAGATCCGCAAAATCGCAAATAAGTATAATATTAAAACGGCATTTAATTCCCAAACCACTCTAAGAAGAATTTTACTAAGACAAGACCGGACAATATGGTGAGATAAACATCGGGGAAACGAAGAGACCACTTGAAGTTAGAGTAAAAGAACACAAAAAACATACGGAACGAGGTGAAACATCGAAATCAGGGATTGCCGAACACGCTTGATCAAAACAACACCGCATACAATGGTCGGAAGCAAAAATTATTCATAAAGAAACCCACTGGATAAAAAGAAAAAGCTGTAATAATTGTAAACAACCGTAACATGTATTTAGCAAGCATAGTATCGATATTCTGAATATCTGGCAGTCGTTGCTGAACCGTCAAAAATCGGTCAATCTTTGGTGAACAACGGATAGTATATAAGTCGTAGCTTTTAAGAATAGTTGTTAGTTATTACTTGAAAACGGTTTAAGATACATCACTAACCGAAATGTTGTTTAACAATAAACAAAAAAAGATAATGAAAATACCAGATTTTAGTGTTATTGAAACCTAGTATTGATATTCCGAATATTTGGCAGCTGCTCTTGAACTGTGAGAAATTGGTCAAGCTTTGAATATTTTCGTAAAGAATCACAGTATATAAGTCGTAGCATCAAGAGTAGTTTTTAGTTACTACTTTAAAACTTTTGGAGATACATACAAACCAAAACGTTCTGTACCAGTAAACAAATAAAGACAATGGAAGTTCAAGATGTCAATGTTATTGAAACACTAACATTGTCACCTTTAAGGAGAATAATAATTTACCTGGGTGAGTATCTCTATGTCCTAGAGCACTGTGGAATATATCCTTTAGCACATTCTTTCTTATGTCTTCATTACTTGTAGGATCAGAATAATGTTTAATTTCTTGTTCAAAAGGTAACAGATTTTTGAGGGTGTATTCGATATTTTCTGTATTAAAGTAATCAATGGTCGTCAAATTTCCGTGTAGTGCTATTTCCACTTCTTTCCGGTGGCTTATCATGTAGTAGGCCATAAATATAAAGGCATTGTGTGTCTCAGGATCGGATAGTTTAAATTTTTTACCTACAACAAAGACATTTTATGGTGCCAGCTATTCACATACCTACAAATTTAAAAAAATAAATTCCATCGCATAAGATTCCAAAAATATTATAGTGTGGGCCATTTTGGTGATGCATTTATAGGGATCTCAGAAACTAACGAGGGGACGGCCCGAGAGGTGCATCTTTGCGTCTTTATAGTGTGGGTAGGTACCAAGCAAACCCCAAAATTGTAGGTGAAAAATGAAAAATTGAAAAAAAATATAAACAAAAAAAAACGAAAAAAAAAAAGATAGAAAAAATTAAATTACGGTTAATGTATTCAAAATACTTGTAAAATTTGCATGCAATTTGAAAAAACTTGAAATTCAATTCGTAAGTTTTAATCAATAAAGGCACGTGAAATATATATTTTTTTAATTTCTTGTAATTTTTTATTAATAAGTTATAAATTTAAACAAAATTTAAAACAATAAAAAAGCACATCTTCGACTGGACTCGAACCACGGACCGTCGGGACGCAAGTCAGATATTAATACCGTACGTTCGGTATGCTCCTCTCGGACCTTTCCGTCGTGAGATCATAATACCAAACTGGCCCACACTGTACAACTATTGCTCCATAACAGTCTCAAGCTACAGGTTGTGAAAGAAAGCTCTGTTATAAATTTTCGTATTAAAAGAATACTTGATTGATTGAATTGACAAAAGTACATAATATAAAACAAAAATAGTTTCTTTATTTATTTTTAGTATGTTACCTGTTGGATCTCTTTCGCTTTGTATAAATTGTCTTAAAGGCACAAAAAATTGTGCTACAGGAACCAGTTTATAGAGATTAAGTACCAATGTCTCGATATTTGCCAAAAATGGGACATCTCTATTAAGTATTTTAAGACGACGGGGTATCGTCCTAAAAATAAACAAATAAGTTAACGCCTAAAAAAATGCCACACCGAATGAAAACTATTTATATAAAAATAAATACAATAAAAATAAAATTATCGCCAATGGATAGCCTGAAATATTATGGTCAAGGCTATGATAAATTTTAGTTACAATAGTTATATTTTTTTTAAACTTTCACACAATTTGCTTACAAAAAAAAATAAAATCCTATTCAAAAGTATCAAGCCTAGATAATATGAAAATGTTGGGTTGTCTAACTTTTTCTGGTTATAACTATTGGGTTGACAGGTATGAACAGGTAAGTGAATATTGTAATTTGCAACCCATCTGCTTACAAAATAAATTTATACTAAAAAAATAATTTTATTTCAAACCTGATGATATATGGTTGCCTGCAAAAAAATCGATTAAGAATTATGGTTCCCAGTCTTAAAGTAAATTTTTTATTTTAAATTTAAAAAAAAATTCTAACAGAAATATTTTTTCATTTTTTTTTCGATCTAGGTGGCTATAATGGGCCAAAAATAAATATTCTAATGCCAATAAATTAAACAAAAATTTAAAAAAACACGTTATCT